>SNQJ01S0018300.1:36679-93334 GCA_010110895.2 Picea sitchensis | reverse complement strand
CACTTTGTCATCTTCAAAAATTCATTTCTCCTCAACCATGAGGATCCACATGACGTGCCACATGCCACCAGAAACAACATGATGTATACTATCCATCCATGGGTTCTGTATTTGCATGTGCATTGTCCTTCATGTCCAAATAACTTTATTAATCTTGCAGTCCAAAACCCATGACTAGGGTTGACATCAATGACAACAAACAATCTTCCAACAATTTTTATGCCTGACATCATCTAACATCTCCAAGGGTCAGTTTCAAAAGCAATCTTATCATTTATTATTTCCATTTCCATTTGCAACTGCACACTACACAGAGCACTTCACCGTGTAGAGGATGTCGTCGTGCAGTGGATTTCATCGCACAGTGGATTTCATCACACAATGGATTTCGTTGCGTAGTAGATTTCATCATGCAGTGGGTTGTCGTGCATGGAATGATGTGGTGCATAGGATGTTGTCGCGCAGAGGATGTTGTCTCACAATGGATTTCATCGCGTAGTGGATTTCGTCTTGCAGTGGATTTCATCGCGCAGTGGGATGTCGCACATGGAAGGATGTCGTGCATAGGATGTTGTCGCGAAGAGGATGTCATTGCGCAGTGGATTTCATCGCATAGTGGATTTCATCGTGCAGTGGATTTTTTCGTGTAGTGGATGATCGCGCATGGAATGATGTCGCACATAGGAGGTTGTCACACAGAGGATTTCATCACGCAATGGATTTCATCACGCAGTAGATGCTGTCGTGCATAGAATGTTTTCATGCAAAGGATGTCATCACACAGTGGATTTCGTAAAGGACTCTGTCGTGCAAAAGCTAGTTTCGCGCAGAGGATTTTCCTGCGCACATGCTATAGGTCGCACTGTGCAAATGACTGGTTTAGTGGTAAACTTCAAGATCCTTTTCTGCCCAACTGGAGAGGGATTTTGAAAATCCCCAAGTGGTTTTTGTTGAGGACAAACAAAATAATAAAAAACTCTCTCATATTTGAATTTGTTTTTCATATTTTGGGAGATTCGAAGGAATCTTTTAGCCCTATTTTTCGGTTTTCATGATTTCCTGTCCGATACATGTTTTTGCAACACGTATTTCAGCCATATGGAGATGAATTTCAAGAAACAGAGAGAGGTTTTTATTTATAACGAGCTTAAATACAAAACCCTCTCTCATTTTCAGAAAATAGTATTTTATTAGTGAGATATGATGTCATCTTTAACACCTATTTTCCTAGTTTGTTGCGCAATCCGCTGCAATTTTTACTGTAGGCTACTGTTGCATAGCAGACTTGTTGTGCAAGGGTGACAGAGCATCCAAAAATGAACATGATGAATCATCACAAAAATATGGTTCAATTTTGATCATGATCAATTATTTTAAAGAATATTTCGGTTACGATTATGATTTGGCAAAGTCAGGTTTTCTATTTTTAGTGAATTCATTGAAGTTATTGTTCTCTTTCAAAGAAAACAGATCCATGATTCTGGGAGGGACTATTTCAACCTTAGCAGCAAAGGGTGACATTAGTTTTCTATATATGGGGATCATTTTCATGTAAACATGCCTGGTTGGAAAAAAACAATGTAGACAGTGACTATTGAATGTAGCTCTGAATTTGACTGAAACTTAATGCAAAAGTCCTGAAGGTTTGATGAAAAGATTCTAACTGTGGCAGTTTGATGTATTGTATTCTTTCTCTGCATACATACTTCCTGTATTCTTTATTCATATCTATTTTCTATCTGAATATGAATGCAATTTTGAACCTGGGATTCGTTGTGCAGCGCCCCATGATTCACGCCATTCAGACAAACCGTTTTCCTCTAAGTTAACTCCAAATTCATTCTCAGTAGTGCTTCGAGTTGCTTCATGTGTTTTTCTCTCTCCACACACAACGATTTTTAACTGAAGACTGTTTCTCATTTAGCCTTTATCCTCTCCAGCTCAGTCACTAAGTCATTTGTTTCTATCATTTTCTTAAATTGACTCCATTGCCCAATGGTACTTTCTCTCTTGCTTGTCCTACCATCCCTTTAAAACAAAAATAAAATTTTCCTATTGCAGAATCTGACCTTTGTGCATTTATTGATGAAATATTTGAGTTATTACCAGTCATTAGACATATGAAAGATCCCTCTCTGATACAACCCAAAGAAATTACCGAGTGCTAACATTCTGGCATCGTTTCCGAGGATGAAATTGAAAATTTTCCCTGGGAAAGAACGACATGGTTGAGTTTTGAGGTTTGAGAGAAACAAACACTTAGGCACATATTGGCTGTATTTCTGCTCTGGCGACTCCACACATCATAAAATCAGTTGAAGATGATTCCACTAGAAAAATAATCCATAGCTAAAGTTTCCATGGCAACTCCAATCAATATTCAAATGTGATTCAAAGACTCCACTGGAGAATGAGACCTATTAATAGAGATATGGAAGAAGTATGGAAAAATCAGGTACACAAGCTTAAGTTTAGTTCAAGAAGTAATTTTCTGTTTTGTCAATATCTTCTTGTCCTTTCCTGAGTTTTTTAAATGAATATTTCTTCACTTATTGCATTCAAATGAGGCCCATAGATCTACCCTTGTATATCCTTCATTGAAAACTGTTGGTATACCTCCTTCTTGTATAAGCGATATTCACCAAGCTCCTTCCTCTGAGCCATATGATGTTCATGATCATTCTTGTGAGCTTAATGAAACCAAATCCGAGCTTGTAGCTTATGTTCTTAATCCTACACCCTCCAAGATTCAAGAAAGATACAATCCTATGAAATTTCATTCCATCCTTCATGACTTTCCTATGAAACATTATAAGTAGCTTCCATGGTTTGATGGAGAGCTTGATGGAAAGTCAGCTGAAAAATATATTTAGGTCTTTGAGCATTTTATAGAATTGTTTGAGATCAAACATGATGATGTGTCTATGAGGGCCTTTTATTAGTCCTTACAAGGATATGCCAAAGCATGGTTCAACCATTTGCAGCCTCATTCGATTAGCTCGTGGGATGAATTAAGGGAATCTTTCTGTAGATTTTGGGGTGAGAGAAAGTCCTAGGATCTACTCCTTTCAGAGTTTTATTCCATGAGAAGAATGAAAGATGAAACCATTTCAAATTTCAGTAGGAGGTTTTCTAGTCTTTATTATAAATTGCCTAAAGAAGTTCAACCCATTGAAGCTACTTCCATGCTCCATTATGCAACAACCTTTCATCCAGATTTGTCTTTCCTTTTGATGGAAAGAAGATCTAAGTCCTTGCAACAAATTTTTAATGATGCTCAGGATATTCAACACAATATTCAAGCATGTAAACAGGTTCTAAATGAGGATTTGGATGCTAAAGAACATGGCAATGAATATGAACAAAAAGCATTTGATTTGAATGTTAAGAAGAGGGTTAACAATATCATATGTCCTCTTGAAGCTTTAAATTTTGATGATTTTGCAAAGGATTATATTCCACTTATTGAAAAAGAAGGTGCTAATTTAGCTTCTGATCCATCTCATCATTATCACGGGGCTGATTGTTTTATGTATTCATTTGTAGACAATCAAGAAAATTAATTTGCAAATCATCCTGTTGAAGAGAAGGTTGACGTCCCAAGCTTTTTCTTATTAGATGACATTGCAGATGTTGTTGATTTGTCTATATATGATGAATATGATGATGATTATGATGTTGACTTCCTAGAACAACTAGTTGCATGCTTTCTACCAAAAAATGTTCCTTTTCAACAGTGTAATGAGAGCAATCAACCTACATATCACATTTACAAAGAAGAATATGAAGAAAGTACCGAATCAGTTGAAATAAATTCTTTACCTTTATGCTTTTCTTCATTTAAATTGTTGAAAGAAAATTTAAAGATCATCACTGAGGCAGAGGAATGTGTGTTGATGCAAAATCACACTGATTCAAGGGAAAAAATTAACAAGAAATTGCAACAATATTCTCATGTGTTTGATGACCTTGTTACTTCTTATGTAGAAGGTCTTGTCAGTTCAAAATTGCAACCATTGGTCGAAAATGAATTAAAAAATGAGTATGTTCAACAATCCAAAGAAATTGAAAAATGTGCATATGATAGTAGTGAAGAAAATGAAGAAGGTTTTGAATGAGGCGAAAGAACCTTGCCATTGTGTTTTGCTTCTTTTGAAATGCTAAAGAAAAATGTTCATAATGTTTCAAATCAGAAATTCTCCACGCATGATGTTGAATATGAAGAAAGAAATGGAATTACAAATGAAAACTGTCTTCCATTATGTTTTTCTTCCTTTGAATTGTTGAAAGTAAATCATGAGATAACAGAGGAAGCAGTGAAGTCTTACTGCATTCATAGTGACATTGTTTTACATGAGAAAATTGTTATTAGTGAAGAGGATCAACAACCTTATCATACTTTTAACGACCTTGTTGTTGATTACATGGAAGGTTATTTCAGTTCATATTTGCATCTTGTGATCAACTACCATCTTGGAAATAAATATGATGGTAAATCAACATCACTGTTAGATATGGATTTCTTGCCACAAGGGGTTTCATTTCATCCAACACTGTCTTCTGATTCAGAAGATTGTTATTTCCAGCAGTCTCAACATATTTTTTCAGCCTTTTGTGGTAATCAACAGGTTGAATTACACGAAAACAAGGATGGAGTGGAAATGGTGAAACATGATTGTTGTTTTATGTATGTTCTGGAGGATCCATTTGCAGTTTTTTTGGAGGCGACAAACAGTCCCAATGTTTTTAATTTTTTGAGATTTGAATTTATAGATAAATGTTTGAAATTCTTATCAGTAAACAGGCTTTGGAGCAAGCATGTGAAAAGAAAACAAAAAGTGGATAAAGTGCTTGCATGGTTGCATTGACATTTTGATTTCACTTGATTCACATCGTTTTCAGAAGTTAGGGTAGGTAGGAGTGTGAATAAGCTCAATACTACAAGCATTTCTTTTGGTAGTCTGCAGTTTTCATGTTCAGCTTAGTTTCAGATTTCAGTTTGGAGCATATATAGCTTTGGGTTTTCAGTGGATGGAGGTTACAGGTTACAGTTGGAAAGTTGAGTTTGGGAGAAACCCAATGGATAGGCGTCTGGTCCACTATTATTTTCTACCTCACAGGGAGGATAGAATCCCCATTGGATCCAGCTATTAGCACCATGATATTCATAGCTAAGGTTAGAGGTTTGTCAACAATTTGAAAAGTCATGCCTGTTAGCACCCATATTATTTTTATGCCTGGCATCATCTAACATCTCCAAGGGTCAGTTTCAAAATGAAGCTTATCATTTATTATTTCCATTTCCATTTGCAACTGCGCTCTGTAAAATTTTCTACGTGATGCACATAGCACTTCATTGTGGAGAGGATGTAGTCGTGCAGTTGATTTCATCTCACAGTGGATTTTGTCGCGCAATGGATTTCATCGCGCAGTTGGTTGTCGTGCATGGAATGATGTTGTGCATAGGATGTTGTCATGCAGAGGATGTCGTTGTGCAATGGATTTCATCGAGCAGTGGATTTCGTCGCGCAATGGGATGTCGTGCATGGAATGATGTTGCACATAGGATGTTGTCGTGCATAGAATGTCATCAAGTAGTGGATTTCATCACCCAGTGGATTTCATCATGCAGTGGATTTCATCGTGTAGTGGGTTGTCACGCATGGAATGATGTCGCGCATAGGAGGTTGTCGCACAGAGGATGTCATCGCGCAATGGATTTTGTCACATAGTGGATTTCATCGCGCAGTGGATTTCGTCGCACAGTAGATGATGTCGCGCACAGGATGTCATCACGCAGTGGATTTTGTTGCACAAAGGATTCTGTCGTGCAAAGGACAATTTCGCGCAGAGGATTTTCCTACGCTCAGGCTACAGGTCACACTGCGCAAATGACTGGTTTGGTGGTAAACTTCAAGATCATTTTCTGCCCAACTGGAGAGGAATTTTGAAAATCCCCGAGAGGTTTTTGTTGAGGACAAACCAAATAATAAAAAACTCTATTAGATTTGAATTTTTTTTTCATATTTTGGGAGATTTGAAGGAATATTTTAGCCCTATTTTTTGGTTTTCATGATTTCCTGTCCGAGACATGTTTTTGCGACACTTATTCCGGCCATCTGGAGATGAATTTCAAGAAACCGAGAGAGGTTTTTATTTATAATGATATTAGCTACAAAAAAATCTCTCAGTTTCGGAAAATAGATTTTTATTAGTGAGATATGATGTCATATTTAACGTCTATTTTCCTAGTTTGTTGCGCAATCCACTGCGGTTTTTACTGTAGGTTACTGTTGAGTAGCAAACTTGTTGTGCAAGGGTGATAGAGCATCCAACAATGCAAATTATGAATAATCACAACCATATGGTTCAATTTTGATCATGATCAATTATTTTAAAGAATATTTCGGTTATGATTATGATTTGGCAAAGTCAGGTTTTCTATTTTTAGTGAATCCGTTGAAGTTATTATTCTCTTTCAAAGAAAACAGATCCATGATTCTAGGAGGGAGTATTTAGACTTTAGTAGCAAAGGGTGACATTAGTTTTCTATATATGGGGATCATTTTCATGTAAAGATGGTTGGTTGGAAAAAATAGTGTAGACAGTGACTATTGAATGTAGCTCTAAATTCGACTGAAACTTAATGCAAAAGTCTTGAAGCTTTGATGAAAAGATTCTAACTGTGGTAGTTTGATGTATTGTATTATTTATTTGTGTACGTACTTCCTATATTATTTATTCATATCTATTTTCCATTTGAATAGGAACGTAATTTCTAAGCTGGGATTCACTGCGCAACGCCCAAGAATTCACACCATTCAGACAAACCGTTTTCCTCTAAGTTAACTCCAAATTCATCCTGAGTGGTGCTACGAGTTGCTTCATGTGTTTTTATCTCACCACACACAATGATTTTTGACTGAAGACTGTTGCTCATTTAGCCTTTATCCTCTCAAGTTCAGTCATTAAGTCATTTGTTTCTATCGTTTTCTTAAATTGACTCCATTGCCGAACACAATTACAATTTTTTTTTCAGGTATTCCCTGAACACTCCATTCATCAGGCACATGAAAAATGCCGATGAATTTGATAGCCCAAATTGCACTACCTTGAATTCATAATGCTTGTATCTTGTTCTTAATGTTGTCTTGTTGATGTCTTCTTCCTTTATCCTTACTTGATGATAGCCTAATCTCAAGTCAATCTTGGAAAAACTTCTTGCACCTTTCAGCTAATCAAATAAATCATCAATCCTTGGCAAAGGATATTTGTTATTTATGGTGACCTTATTTAGCTATCTGAAATCACTACACAACCTTAAGGTTCCATCTTTCATCTTCAAAAAAATAACCGAGGCTCCCCAAGGTGACACACTTGGGAATATATACCCCTTCTTTAACAACTCTTCAAGTTGGATCTGCAACTTCTTCAACTTGGGTGTGCCCATACTATATGGTGTCTTAGATAGTAGGGAAACTCCTGACACCAAATAAATACAGAATTCACTATCTCTCTTTGGTGGCAGTCCTGGGATTCCTCCAAAAACATATTCAAAATCCCTTAAGACCGGATAGTATTCAATTCCTGGAATTTTACATTTGGTTGCCTCTTCCATATGGGTTGCAAAAATACGACATCCATTCCTGAAACTCTTTTTCAACTTCATAGCTGAAATTTCTCTAACAACTATAACTCTTGGAATTCCTTGAACCTCGCCTTTCTTCCCTTCTTCATCAAGACATGTGACTGTGTTGTTGTAACATTCTAGGACAACATGGTGTCTTTCGAACCAATCCATACCAATTAGACAATCATATGAACCCAATGGTATGATGTTTACATCTACCTTTGTAATGAGTCCATTCATGTCTATCGAGTAATATTTAATTACTCATTGATCTTCCTCTTAGCCCCTATTTCTAATTGAACTAACCAATATTTATTGTGCTTAATTCTTTGCAAGTGAAACCTTTCAATAATGTTAGAGTTTATGTAACAATGGCTAGCTCTAGATTCAATTAAAATTGCTATGGACTGCATAAATCCTTGACATATTTCCTCCCATTTCTTCCACTATTTCAGCCTCTTGAATATTGTGGACAGTCCTCATTCTTTCACCATTGTGAGGATAGTCCCTATATAAGTAATTCCCCTCACATCCCCAACATTGTACAAGTTTCTGCCTTGGCATTTTCCCAAATGAATTTTCTATCTTGTTCTCATTTTGGGTTGAATGAACTTGTTTATTTTCTTTGGAGTTTTTCTTGAAAAATGGTGTCTTAAAACCTTTCTACCTTTGATCCCTTTTACCCTTCATCTTTCCATTCCAAGCTTTCTGGAAAATTGGCCTTCCTCTACTCTGATCATAAAGATTCTTTGCTCTCCTTATGGCTTCCTACAGAATCTTGGTGTTATCATATTGTATCTTGGCACTGTATAAAGAAGTTGATATGTTCCAAATGCTTAACATATCATAATTGAACAAAAGTACACACCATGTACATAATGTGAGTGTGGAGGACAAGTCCAATATAGATAAGTTACACAATAACTCCTTAAATAATAGGAGAACCTCCTCCACATAACTAAATACATTCATACATCACAATTCACATGTCTACAATAATGAATACATGATCTCTCTATATATCTATTTAGATTTGCACATGAGACCCGTTTACTACTAGGATGACCTTATTACATATATATTTACACATTACATGTACATTTAGGCCCATATATTCCTCCCCTTTGGGTCATATCATATACATTTAGCCCTATATATGCTCCCCTTGGGTCATAACATACTACCCTCCTTCAAAAACTTCGTCCTCAAAGATTTGCAATTAAAGGCTTCACATGTAATGAAACCAAGTAATATGATTTTCTTATGTCCTACTTTCTTCATTCCATTGATGATGATCTATCCATCCAAAATCAATTCTTTTTGGTCGTAATCCTTGGTGTTTGGTTGTTGCATAATTTTCTTTCCCTTGATTCCGTGTATCATTGTTGAAGCTTCTCCAATTTGTAGTAGATATTGGTCTATGAAAATATCTTGTTGAAGAGTGGTTTTGTAATGATTTGTTCCATGGATATTGACAAGTATTCCATCTTCATCCTTCATAATGTTGATATCGACCTTCTTATATTCCTTGAAATGTTTAATGGCACTGAGGATATCAATATGGTTCCACTTTTGATGGTTTTTCTTCACTCTGCATGTGAATTTCATAGATATATTGTTTTTATAGACAATAGAATCCTCTATTTTCCTTGCGTATTCTTTGATTGTTCTAGAATTGGATATAATACCATCATTTTGGCATATACATTCTCTAAATGGAGTTCAAATTATTCAAGTATATTTTGGTGACCTTCTTTAATCTTGTCTTCTTTCTCCTTTTGAAGTTGAAATGTCACCCCATTTATCAAATTATGATATCCTTCTTCAATTCTGGATTTCATTTTTTATTTTACCTCATCAGTATTTAGGGATTCTTCAACCTTCTTGCAAATTTCCTCTTCGAGTATTTTGGTATATTCTTCATCCAAGATCCTTGTTTATTATTGATTTTGATAATTCTTATTTTCTTATTTCAATCTCTTAACCTCATCCAATATTTTTTTTTATTATGGTTCATAATCTACATACCTCTTCATCTTTATTTTTCAATTCTTCCCTTGAGTCATCCTTTTCCCACCTTGCTTTGCTACTCTTTTCTTGCTTTAGGTTCTTAAACTCCTTAATGAGTGATCCATTAAGGGATAATATATCATATAGCTCCTCACCCTTCTTCTTTATATTTTCCTTTGCTTCTTTTAATTCATCTTGAATTCTATACAATTCCTCCATTTTTGTATCCCTAATCCATTTATCCGAGAAGAGTTTTTCAAATTCTTCCCATGTGGAGTAGAGTATAGTATCTTGATCAATGCTTCTCCACCACTTATAAAATTCACCATCAAACTTAAGGCTTGCATGAAAAGGGTTACTACAACATTCTTTTACCATCCTCAACCATTCCACAAGATTGATTTCATCTTTATCTTCATCTCCTGTAAGTTTAGGTATTTCCATTGTTTCTTAATTGAGGTCTAACCCCAACCCTCAACTCACAAACTCAATATATTAAGGATAATGATATCAAATGGTTAAAATCCTTGCTCCAATTTAATATTCTATGTTTCTTCTTTCCAATGCATTTTGAATAAGCTCAATCAAACATCCAAATCAAAAGTTATAATAGTTTTACGTGAACATACCTTTGAAACCTTGATTTGGAGTCTGTACTGCCGACCGAACTTCCTTTTGATGTATCTCTGAAATTTCACCCCCTATGAGTCTAAAATTGAGACCCGTACTAGTCTGAAATGTCTTCTATGAAAAACCACAGGTCTGACCAAAATTGGGTGTGTCAAATGAAAGTTATGGTAATTTTCCGAAACCTTGCTGATTTTTTGCCTTTCCGAGAGAGTAAACTTGTAAAACATGTCACACACCCAATATTTTATATATGATTCTAAAAATCACACCCACAATACTATGGCCTATACTTGTTCCATTGCAATTGGTATCACATAATTTAGATTTTCTATGAAGAAGTTATGACTTTTGTTTTTATTCGTAACACCTATTTGAGACTAGTTACAAAACTAGCAAGAAACCCTACCTTCCACATAGTGTGTATCTGAAAAAATGACCTAGAAGTTGAAATTCGTATCATAGGTACCTTGATAAATCTTCTAAACAACCTCCAAGTTTCAATTTTTGAAGTGGCCCTGGAAAAAAATTATAATGAAAATTCCAAGATGACTTGTTTGAGGAAACAAAACCCTAGGATCAATGCTCTGAAACCAAATGTAATGTTCCAAATGATTAAAATATCACAACTGAATAGAAGTACACACCATGTACAGGATGTGAGCGTGGAGAAAAAAATACAAGATAGATAAGTTACAAAATAACTCCTTAAATAATAGGAGAACCTCCTTCACATAACCAAATACATTCATACATCACAATTCACCTATCTACAATAATGAATACATGATCTCTATATATAGCTATTCACACTTGCACTTGAGGCCCCTTTACTACTAGGTTGACCCTATTACATATATATTTACATATTACATGTATATTTAGGCCCATATATTCCCTCACTTGGGGTCATATCATATACATTTATCCCTATATATGCTCTCCTTGGGTCCTATCAGAAGGTAAGCCAGTCACAAACATTTGGATTGTGACCTTCTCATCCTTTATGAAGTCAACATACTTCAGAAATTCAAATAACCTCTTCTCATATTCATCCACTGTCATGCTTCCCAACTTGAGTTCAAATACTTTCATCTTCCTTTCATAATAATACTCAGACAAATGTTTCTCTTGGAAATATCCTTTGAATTACCTCCATGAGATCCTTTTCTCATCAAGGTGCTTGGATTGCTTAAGTTGATCCCATCACATGGATGCCTTTCCTTGCAAGTGGTGGGTTGAAATTATAGCTTCTAACCTTGAGGGGTAGTCATGCAACTAGAAATATTTCTTCATCTCCAATAGCCAGGCATTGGCCAATTCTCCTTTCCTGTGCTCACCATTGAAAGTTGGTGGCTCGATTTTCTTGAGTTCACCTTGCAAGATGTTTTCCTCAAGCCTTCTTCTCTGCATCATGACAAGAGACACACTTGGGATGCTCCCTGAACCTGAACTTGCATGAGTTATTCTAGTGTATTTCCTTGGATAATGATGCTTCCTACTCATACTTCTTGATTGCTTGTCATTCCCTTGATCATCCCTTCTGCTATGGGATCTAGATGATGTCACTTTTCTATCACTGGATACTTGATTTGTGCCAAATTATTTGTTAAATTTCCTATGCAACATATTTAGGCTCTGAAGTATCTCTTCTCCAACTTTCATAATCCTTTCATTATAAACCCTATATCTTTGCACTTTTCTATGCAAACTTCTCACAATTACAAGCTCCTGCCTACCTCTCCTTCCATTAGACACTATCTCAACATTTCTCATGTTGACATGCATCCCTATTACCTCCACCTCATGGTTATAATATCCCTGTGCATCTTCCATAACTCCAATCCTCATATAAGAACCAAATTTGTTTTCCTGTACCTCAAATTTTGCAAGAAATGTGCATGTAATAATTATTGTTAGCACATGCTTACTTTAAAACATTTCATTAATTAGAATAAAGGTTATTCTTTATATTAATTTATGAAGAAAAAAATGCACCAATTCAAAATGTGATTCCTTAGACACATTATTCTATGAAATATTTCACCAATGGTTGTACTCATGTCTCATTTTGAGTTCTAACCGAAAATTACAACATTCACTTGCTGCAATTTGCACTCACTTGCTGTTGCTGAATTCACTTCATCGCTTTTTGATAAACTTTTAGCACCCAATTCAAAAATCTGGGCATATATATGTTTTATCCTCCTCAAGACCTTTCCAACAACTATTTGTTTGCTAAAATCCGAGCTCTGAGCTGAATGTCATTGTATGAAGAAGTTTAAATTGTTTTCCCATTTATCCATGTATGCTACATGTGTTTTCTTTCTCTTCCTGCACATTTTTACATACCCAGATTCTAAATTTGGATCCATGGATGTCTTCTATGGTTCATAATATTTTCATAGATTTCTCCCATCCTTCAAATAGACTTCTGAGCGAGGAGTTATGCCCTCTGGAAGTAAATGGACGCCAAAATTTATACCCTTACTATTTCAGCTGTAACTTTCTCATACGAGATTTATTTTTCGAACATAATAGCTCATTGGAAAGATCTCCTCAAGTTCTTTTATTTACGTTGCAAAAATTGTATGTGGTGTATATGGAACTTACATTCTTGAAAATTCAAACTTCTAAAAATGCTATTTAGGGCCTCAAAATTGCCCTGCAAGTTTTATACCTTTAAAAATATGAAGATTTCATAGAAAATCGTTTGTTTTGCTGTTATAAAAGACTTTTAATATGAGTCATTGATCTCAATATATAAGGAAATTTAAACCATTTATATGAACTCCATTGGTGATCGACGATCGACGTTTTCCTTTGGACACACACAAGACTTTTCCAAAACTAGCGACCCGACCATTGACCATCAACCCTCTCCTTTGACAATTAATTTGCAAGACATTGCTAAATCGACCAACCCAACCATCAACCATTGATCGTCGATGATTTTTCGTTGGAATATGAAACTCCTTACCAATTCAGCCAACCTAATCATCGACCATCGAACGTCTCTTGGATGATGTGGCAACTATGCTGACGTGGCTTGACACATGGATGCTGAAGTTGCATGAAATGTCATCCTGAGGTGTCGACTTGACTGATGTGGCCTGACACATGGATGGTGACATGGCATGACATGTCACCCTCCTATTTTCCTCATCGACCATAGGAAATTTCCCTTGGGCGACCCAAATACCTCGTCGAATTGGTCGACCTAACCATTGACCATTAGGGATTGACGATTCCTCTTGCCGAGCAAACATCTTGCTAAAAAAACCGACCTAACCATCGACTGTCGAAAATTTTTGTTGGAAAACAAAAGACTTCACCAAATTTCTTGACTTGACCATCGACCATTGACAATTTATATTGGCGACTGAAACACTTTGACAATTCGACCGACCCGACCATCGTCAAATTCTCTTGGCCAACTCCAACACTTAGAAATTTTCGATCAAATCCCAGATGAATTTGAATCGTCGATCTACCATTAAAAATGATTTTGATCTAAACTTATCTCAAATAATTCCCATTACATTTTCTAAAATAAGAGGATTTTGATTACATTGTATAGCTATTTGACACCTTATCATTTTAAGAGTGGAAGCGAATGTTTGTAACTTGTTGAGATGCAAGAGGAAACAAATTCACTCCTATATTGATATCTTCATCCTATAAATCAAATGTAACTTCATCTTATAATTCAATTCAATTTAATATAAGAAAAAAATCAAATGGAACTTTAAAATTACAAGTTTAATATAAAAAAAATAGCTAACATTTTCATATAAAAAATTTAAAAATATATAGAAATTTTAATAGTTTTAGTGGGCCTAATGGTTAAGAAAATGTGTTTCCTACTAGGAGGTCATAGGTTCAAATCTATAGGGAATAGGGTATGTACAAGAGGATCTCATACACCAATTTTATATTTTGTATTAAAATTTGTCAAAAAATAGCAATTTAATCATAAAAATAGCTGACTTTCATGGAGTGAAATTTATTTTAGTATTTTATTAAATTTAATTAGTATTTGATTTAAATTTTGTTATTTTGTTATATGTAATTTTTTCTTAAAAATATATATAAATAAAATATAACATATAAGTATTTGTAAAACATTAGAGAAGTAAAACAATACATTAAACTATGCACACAAAAGAGTGGTCATTCAATATTTCAAGTAGAAAAGAAATGAGTGATAAAGGATTTTGATGCTTATGATGAATGCCCTATTTTCTAACCTACTCATATCCAAGGTTTTTTAAATGGTGGTTTAAAGTATGAGTAACTAATTTGCATTTGGCCTCACAATTTACATAAAAGATATATGATGTTTCAAATACGTTGAATTAGATGATTTATTAAAAAAAAAAAAAAAACATCTTTAAAAGAAGGAGGTTTTGAGAATGATAGACTATTTGACACATCGCTTTTCCCACCACTTTTTTTTATTTTTTATTTTATTTTATTTTATTTATGTAAAAATTATGCTAAGATAAGAGTTGAATATTTGTAAATATGATAGTTAAAAAGTGGTGATAGATTTTCCATTTTTTTACCCTCATAAATAGATGTTGTTGTGCAATGAGAATTCCCTAGCAATGTTTCAATATCTACTTTAAATCCACCATGTAACTAGTAGAATTCACCCACATGCATAAGGTTTTCCCAAAGAGGGACTTTCAATCATAATATTAAATTCAACCTTTGTATCAAGATTTGCATTACATAATTGTTGAACACATATTTCTTCAAACACTTGACATACAACCAATCTATTGTTTAGGAATCCAACCATACTAAGCTTGCCATTGAGAAGAATGTATACTTCCTCTATGAGTAAAGGCGTGAAGAAATAAAGCATGAACCCACAGACATTGGTCATCTAGAATGCTAGTCTTAGAACATCATAATGATTTAAAATATTCCACATTTCACATTCACAAGTGTAGGTTGCAATGTCCTCAAGGCATGATCGATAAGGTTTCCATTTGTAAGGGTTTTCAACAGAGTGTGGTTGGTCAATTCCATGATTGTGTGCCAATTCGTGTCGAGATATATGACCAATAGCTTCATGATGTGGTAAAAAACTCTTTTTGAGTTGGTTTGGGTAGCCGAGTGCCTTGTTGGGACGAAAAAAAGTAGAAATTAACCCTAAAACTGCATGTTTTGCAGGAACATGAAATGCATATGCCATTGCTATTATTTGGGTTTTGAATGGTCAAAAAAGACAATAGAGTCCATTGTAATCTTGTAGTTGTCACCTTATTAACTCACTCTTAAATTAGAGGTCTCAAAACTAAAGTTTACAAGTTTGCTTTCCTTTTTCCAATCTTCAACAATAATTTGTAGATTCAATGGTTTATGGCCTTCTACTTCAGATTTGTACTGATGGATTTTTTCGACATGGAAAAAGTATTGTGAGATTTATCTCTACTCAAAGGGATTTTTTATTGTCAAGTTAAAAAAAAACAGTTAAATATCAAAGAGTTTTAGAGTAGGGTCTCTAGTTTTAGGGTAAAGTGGAACATTTTGTTACCCCTTGGTTTCCAATTTCGAGATTTCGATCCTTCCACTATGTCTATAACAAAGGTTCTAGTTTGCGTTTGATTTCCAAATCTACCCCTTTATTTTTGGCATTGAAAATTTCTTTAGGATATTATAAATTCTTTGGGAACTTACATCAAAGTAACTCTAGATCAAATTAAACTAGGTATTTTCACATATGTCAGAATATGTGTTGAGACTGACATCAATAAGGGACTACCAAATAAAATGATATTACTTAACAAGGTGTTTTTCATTAGGTTCAGATTCTTGATTATGGAAATACGACATTAGTTGATATTTTTTCTAAGTATAATGATATTTTCTAGGAACCAGATGGATTACCTCCTAAGAGGGAAATCCAACATGAAAAACATCTTCAGCAAGATTCTCCTCTTCCTAATGTAGGCATGTACAGGATGTCAGTTGTAGAGATGACATAAATAAAAAATAAAGTACAAGGATTATTGGATCAAGGGGTCATCAGGCCCAATTCATCTCCTTGTGGTTCTTTGACTGTGATGGTTCCAAAGAAGGATGACACATGGTGAATGTGTGTCAATTATCGAGTCTTAAATAAAATCATGGTGAAAAATCGATACCCTTTTCCTCGTAGAGATGATTTACTTTATCAATTAAAGAATCTTGTTTATTTCACTAAGTTGGATTTGCGTAGTGGATACCATCATATCAAGGTTGCAGAACAAGATGCATGGAAAACTGCCTTTAAAACAAAACAAGGATTTCTTGAGTGGTTAGTTATTCCATTTGGGATTTCTAATGCTTTGAAAACCTTCATGCGTGTGATAAATGATGTATTCAAGCTATTTCTAGATGATTTTGTGATTATATATTTAGACGACATTCTTATATTTAGTGGGAATTGGGATGAGCATGTAAGGCATGTAAAGAAAGTATTGGATACTTTGCAAAGGGAAAAGTTGTCTGTAAAATTTTCCAAATGTGAATTTGGTAAGACTGCACTTGTATACTTAGGTCATATTGTAGGAGGAGGACAATTGAAAATTGATCCTTTCAAGATTGATGTAATTGTGAATTGGCCTGAGCCAAAAAGTGTAACCGAAATACAAAGCTTCTTAGCTGTAGTCCAGTATTGGAGGAGATTCATTTCAAACTTCTCTTTTATTGCATCTCCTTTGCATGCCTTAACCAATGTGAAGAACACTTTTCAGTGGGGAGGAAAGCAACATAAATCTTTTGACACTTTGAACGAAAAGATCAGTACCACACCAGTATTAGCACTGTCGAATATTCAACAACCTTTCGAGATCGAGACAGATTCCAGTGGGTACGCCATGGGTGCAGTATTGATGCAATATCGTAAGCCTATCTGTTACCACTCTAAAACTTTTAACCAAGTTGTTTTTAACTATCCTACATATGATAAAGAGTTGTATGCATTAGTTCAAAGCATAAAGAAATGGAAGAACTACTTGTTAGGGAAGGAAACAGTCATACATACAGATCATCAACCCTTACAATATCTCCAAGCACAAAACAAGATACAATAATCTTGACATTATAGATGGATGGGTTTTCTTAACCAATTTCATTTGGTAATCAAATACAAAAAGGGTACAAGTAACAAGGTAGATGATATGCTTTCTAGACCTCTTATTGCCGCTTCTATTATTTTGAAGAATTCTTCTTTATCTCATGATATCTATGTGGAGCAATATGTCGTTGATGAATATTTTAAAGAAGTATTTGAGAAGCTAACCCTTGGTGCACAGGTAGAGAACTATTTTCTACAGGGGAAACTACTCTACCATCTTGGAAAAATATGTATTCCTACAAGTGAATGAGTCCATGTAATATGAGAAGATCACACTTCTCTTGTATCTGGGAATTTTGGGGTAGGACTAAATATGGCTCATCTACAGAGGTTTTGTTGCTGGCCTCAGATGAAAGAAATTGTAACTAAATATGTAAAGGGGTGTGTGATGTGTTCTACCTGTAAGCCCACTAATAGAAAATTGGGGCTATACTCACCACTTCCTGCTCCATCCCATCCATGGGAAAGTATCTCCGTGGATTTTGTAGGGGGTTTACCAATGTCGAAAAGGGGTCATGAATATTTGTATGTTGTAGTGGATAGGTTCAACAATATGTGTCTCTCAATGCCATGTAAAAAGTAGATCACTGCAGAGAAGACTGCTAATCGCTTCTTTCAGTATGTTTGGGTTCACTTTGGGTTACCCACATCCATTATATTGGATCGAGATACTCGATTCCTTGGGGAGTTTTAGACAAGATTGTGGAGAATGATGGACACCAAGTTGAAGAGGAGCACTGCTTTCCATCCACATACCGACAAATAGATAGAGGTTGTTAACCAAACAATGGTACTTTTGCTTCGAGGATACTACAATAAGCATGCTAAGTTATGGGATGAACAAATGCCCTATATACAACATGCTTACAATCGAGCCTTACATTCATCCACTCAATTCTTTCCTTTTGAGACATGTTTCAGGTATTTTCCTAAGGTTCCTTTGGACTTGATGTATGGGAGAGATGTCGATTCAAATGAAGAAAGAACTGAAGATAGAGACCACAAGTTCATTCAGAGGATACAACAGATACACCAATCAGTCAGGGGAAAGTTGGAGAAAATTCAAGTACAATATAAATCTCGGCATGACAAACACAGGATTGACCATCAATTCCAGGTTGGAGACCAGGTATGGGTTCACATCAGCAAGGAGAGATTGAAGGGTGAAGGCAATAAACTCAAGCCCATCCGTTATTGGCCGTTCACTATTTTGGAGAAAAGTGGTAGCAAAGATTTTTGTCTAAACCTTCCACCTTATATAAATATCTACTCAGTTGTAAATGTGAAAAAATTGAAACTTTTTGAGCCTCCCATGATCATGGATCAAGGTGAGGAAGTTTCAATACCTTCAGTTCAAGATTTTTCTCCTGAGTACTTGGATGAGTTGGAGGAACATATCATATTGGATAGAAGGATGAGGACTTTACGCAGGGGTGATGTTGATTATCTTCGAGTGGGATTAAAGGACACACATCCAAGCAAGGAAAAGTGGGTTGAGAAGGACAAGGTGAGGGAAATATTCCCTCACTTATATGTTTATTGATGAAATATTTTGGTCATCCAAAATCTCTCAGTGGGAAGGCGTGATCCAAAAGGGATCCAAGGATAACTCAGAATTCGCAGAAGCAACTCAGGAAGGTCAAAATGGCCTCAACAGATAGAGAAAGGGAAAAAATTCAATGTCCTCAAAACTTAGTGAAATTGGCATCATCGTGAAGAGCACGTTGTAATATTTCCAATGGTGTAAATGGCTTGTCAAACTGAGTTATAGATCAAAAGATATTCACGATCAAAGTTTTGGTCAACCTAGCCCAGTCAACAGGGATGAGTCAACAACCGTACTACTGAGGTCAACACTAGTACTATTGACATCATCATCTGTACAATGTATGTAAAACACACAGAGGGAGACATGTGTCATGCTAACATCATCATGGTGACGTGGCAGCACTAGAAGCTACCATGTGTCACTCATTTTTGGACTTTTCGGGAAAATCCATGGACCAATGAAAAGGTTTCACGTGGCAGTTCGTACAACCACATGGAAGACCATACAACCACCTATTCAATGATGTGGCAAGATGACTAGGCAAAGATGATGTGGTAGTGACTGTGCAAGAAGGTGACGTGGGCCAATGAGTTTCCACCACATGGCCTAGTCATGGGCTGCCATGTGGCAGCATGAAAATTCCCAATGTGGGCTAACAACCGAATTTCTAAAAAAATATATAATAAATGCAAATCCTCCAAAATAATGGCAAGATCCACCAAATCTGGCTGGTCCGCCAAAATAACAATGATCTGCCAAGTTTAAATCTCCGTCATATCTATATATCCGCCAATGGTTAGTGTCAACATGGGGTTGTTATAAAAAAGAACCAAAAAGAGAGGCCCACGAGCTTGACCCCGGGACCTCCCCAAACCACTATGGTTTTAATATAACTCTGCCAACCAACTAGCATAATGACTATGTTGGCACATCCGCTCGAATTTTTATTTAAAAAGTGATTTTTGATAGAGCTTGGGGGAAGACCAGGGCGCGATCGTACGAACAGGGCATGATTTTTGAGAATTTTTCCCATGAATTAATTGTAGGTGCAGACACGTAAACCGAGGTGAAATTCCTCTGGGGCTTGAAAGTTCCAGACAAATATCGAGACGTGGAGACAGTCATTTTTGGGTAATTCAATACCACAAATTCAATGGTGATGTTTGTTTTCTGATCTGAGCAAAGATTCTGCAGCTTAACTCTAGAATGAGGTATACTTCTGTATTTTGACAAATTCTTTTGCTGAGTTAATGAAAATGCCTACCCATTTGAGAACAGGACCCGAAGACGTAGTCCACCAGGGACGAACTCCATTATCAAGTAGTTGTGTTCATATTTGATGATTATGTATCTTCATTATTGAGCTTTTCCTTCTTTATGGTGTATTTTAATTTATGCTCATTTAATACAATTCTTTGTAAGTCACATCGATGAAAAGATCCCAGATCACCTCTTTTTGGAATATTTGATTTTTTTGTCTTTTTCAATTTTTTAACGAGCTTGAAAAAGAATAAAATAATTCTATGTTACAAAGGAAGAACGTGTGTCGCGAGCAAGCAAACTGGTTCCTAGCGCATGGAACATACTGATGCTCAAGGCAAGGAGACATGTGCAGGATAAGGACACTTAGGGAAAATTCCTCCATGGGTCAAGGTGTGAGATATCAGAGGCAAAAAGTGTTGCAAGGCTTGCGCGTAATGAATTCTTTAAAGGTTAAGTTGAGAGAAACATGGAGATGGCATTAGGCCAAAGACGCAAGAATTAGACCTGCAATGAGATTAAGCATGACACAACAAGAATCCTTCGATGTAAATTTTTACGATCCTAGAGAAGGAAAGCTCGGTGCTTTTTTCACATTTAGAGAGTTTGAAAAAACACAAAAAGAAGACTCCAGGGAGTACCTTCTTCACAATTAGTCCAATTGGCCCGAAAAAGGGTTATACTTGCACCGAAAGGACGTATTTTAGAAACCGTTTTAACGGGTGTGACAAAGACAATATCACTCAGCTATCTTTTCAATTTTAAGGAGTCTGAAAAGAGCTTAACTATGGACTCATAACATTTTTATAGGTTTAGTCTCCTTAGTCCAAAAAAGTATAAAAAATAACCGAGGAAAGATTTCTCAGCGAGACAAATCTCCCGAGGTGTACCTTTTTCCACAATAATCTACTGGCTGGAAAAAGGGTTAAACTCATGCCAAGTAGATGTTCTTCTAGACCAATTTAACGAGTTTGAAGGAACACGGTCACTCGATGATCTTTTCATATTTAGATATTCTGAAAAGAGCTTAACTATGGACTCCAGGGGGGTTCCTTTTTTGTAAGTAATCTCCAAGGCCCAAAAAAGAGATAAACCAAAACCAAGGAGAATGTTCCTTTTTCGAAAATTTAGTCCCTTTGGCCTGAAAAAGGGTTAAACTTACACATGAGAATACTCTTCTAGTGAACCAAAGTTCCTAGAGCATACCTTTATTCATAAAATTATCCATCTGGACCGAAAAAGGGGTAAAATACTGCCAGACGGATGTGCCTTCAAATTTGAGTTTGGAAAGTGTGAAGGGAAACAAGATCGCTCAACAATCTTTTCAATTTTAGAGAGTCCGAAAAGGGCTTAAAGAAGACTCCAAGGGGATACTTCTCTCAAGTAATCTAGATGAGATAGAAAAGAATAAATACAATCTCTTTGGATGTTGCTTTCGAATTTTAAAGAGAGCTTGAAAGACAACAAAGCGTGCTCATTAGGGAGTCCCCGAGGGTAAGGCCAAGAATGATGATTATAAAAAAGAATCAATATTCAATATGTAATCATGTCAGGACTAACAAGGACTCCCAAGCCTATAGTCAAAACTGACAGCATGGACACCAAAATGTAGAAAAGGATCTACCTAGGGCATCCATGTAGAGGTAGGCTCTACCACCTAATTACGACACTTCTAAAGAAGTAGATAAGGTTCTGTGTCACACTTTGGTGGGGTTGATCTTATGGAAACGCAAAAAATACAACGAGATGAAGAAAGCTGGGAGTGAAAACCTAACTTATATGAAAAAGTTGGAAGAAACGACTTTTACCAAGGGATGAAGAAAATATAACCGATCTCAAAAATTACCAAACCATAGGGACTAGTCTATCAGGATGATCGAAACATAACTCAAAAGAGAACTCAAGAAGCCACCAAGTTAGGAAAAGTAAAAAAGGGGGCCAAATTAGGGTAAAAAGGGCCAAGAAAGTCTATAAATAGAGGTGGACAACTCAATTTTACCATTGCAACTTGGAAATTTAAAAAAAAAAAGTAAAAAACCCCTTTGTCAAAAAAGCGAATTCCGGGAGATACGGTGGACGAAAAACCCTCTTACTTGGACCAAGTAATTATAAATCCCCCCCTCTTGAAATTTAATTTACTTATAGGAATTTAATTTTTAGTTTGGGAGGGGTGCGCCTTTGAAAAAAGGTCGTGCCTGCATGTATGTGGGCTGTCTAAAGTCATCCCGCGTATGTACTCGGGCAAAGTAATAAATATCCCAAGTACATATGCGATCGTGTTTACTACAACCCACATACACCTCCTTTTGATTAGAAAAAAAAAATACAAGAAACTAAAAACTCTCCATCTTTGTATGTGATAGGATATATGTGCACTAGAGAGAGAGGGAGCATGAGGAACTATATGTCTTGGTCGAGGAGGACCCTGTGGTGGTTACTATGCTAAAACAATGTGGCCTTTGGAAATTCTTTCAGTGTCCGTTCATGAGGGCACCATCGAAATTTATTAATTCCTTAGCAGACTACTGGCATCCAGATGCAAAAGGATTCATGTTGGAGGTTCAATCATTGACCCCAACCATGAAGGATATTTACTTCTTGATCGGCCTCTCTAGGATAGGGGAATCAGTTAACTTGAGGGCTTTTCCTCCAAGGTCCTACAACAATGAAGACTACATTGCGATGCACCATGAGGCTAGTACCGAGAAAGTATGTTCTCAGGTACCAATTCACAATATTACCAACCTCTGTTTGTGAGTGATTTTACTCATGATCAGGTAGATTACTGGATCCACAACACTCCATTAGGCCTCCTGTGCACATATGCATGATGCAGTTTAGTGTTTAGAGGCGACCATTTTTTACTGGAGTACTACCATGCTAGTATGCATGAAGAGACATCTCAAAGAGTGTCGTAGGTGCACTGAGAAGAAATTTGGGTTTGTTATCGTTTTGTGTTCCTTCTTCTTTGAGAGGATGCCCAGTCTCAGTCCTAGAGAGAAAGCACGGGGGCATATTTCCTCCTTATCAATAGTGTGCAGGTGGGAAGTGTTACTGCTTAGACAGGGTGGAGGAAGGACCCAAGAGGCCTTCGACGATAAATTCTTCGACTGGTGGTCATGTCAGATCCTAGTGATAGAGGAATATCCCTATGTAGAGATAATCTTCCTTATAGATCCCGAGATGCCTGTGCCCTTGGCGAGGAGCATGGTGAGATAGGTAACATATATTTTTTGAAGTTATTAAATTTTAATTTTTATATATATCCTTTTTATGTAGGCGTCAACGTACTAACTTACAAATATGTTATGTACAGATGTGGGACTTGTTCGATTGATAGACTTCGTTAGGACTAGGCATCATACTCGACCAAAGGCAGGACTAGCAGTTGTGGTAGTATCCCCAACCGAAGATGTTGATAGAGTCCTATGACGAGTGGAGAGGAACCTTACTGCTCTCACTTGTGTAGTTCCTATGGATGAGATCAAGGATCTCCCCCCAGATATGAAACAACATGTAGTAGGGGTGCCTCAGACCTAGATCCATTTATTTCGGCATATTGAGAACACCGTCGTTCACTATAGTAGGGCCAATAGGCCTAGACCTTAGATAGCATCAGACCATTTACGTGCCGAGGGAACTTTTTGTACTATGTATTTTGAGGGCTTAAGCCCAACAATGTACACCGATAAATTTTGAGGCTTTCATGCCCACTTTTGTACTCATGACACCATTTTGGACACACACACACACACACATTTCTTGTTTTATGGATGAAATTCTTTTACAAATGTATTTACATGTGTATGTGTGTGTATTTATTTTACATGTGAAAAACATGCCCATCTAAAACTTGATTAACTAGAGTATTAGTTAAATGATTAAATTTCCTAGGAACATGATTATAAGTAATATAATTAAAATATCATTCTAAGAGACGTACCCTCGGGAATCGTCGGTGAAGAGTGGGTTCATAAACACGGTAAACCCCATTTAACTGGGAAAATTCATTTGAGCATCTAAGTAAACCCGGAGGCGAGAAATGCCATGCGACAAAGAATCACGTAGCAATTCTATCACAACAATGTAATCGACAAAATTATTGGTTGCGTCGCCTAGATAGATACCTCTAGAAGATAACAACTGGCCCCAGGTGTGAAAATCACCCAAGCCACGGAAGCAAGCCTCTGAGTGTGTCGGCTAGCACCATTTGCGAACCCAAAGTAAACCTCCGATTCACTTGACATCTGAAAGAGAAGGCATAAATAACTACATGTCCACAAAATGAAAAAGACAAGAAATGTATCAAAGGATATAGATATATACAAGAAGCCACCAAGGTGACTGACCTAAGAGTAGTACTTCTTAAGGTAGAGACGATTCCTAGTCTCCGCTAAGGAATTTCCCTCAAAATCAACCAGACGGTAAGCACCCTTCTCTAAGACCTATTTCACAATCAAAAGTCCGAACCACAAGGGTTTGAAATTGCTTTCCCCTAGGGAATCTTTTTCTTGGTCATAAAATAGGACAAGATCACCTTCAGAGAAAATCTGAGGGCAAACAGACCAATCATATTGACACTTGACTCATTTCTTATGAGCCTCTTTCGCCAAGGCTACATCACGACACTGATCGAGATATAGAAGGCGTTTCTCAAGTGATGTAGTGTCAGGAAGTATTTACCCTGCAAATTTAAAGAATGGATCTGACACTCGATGGGTAAGACTGATTCCAGCCCGTAAACGAGTTGAAAAGGTGAAAAACTGGTGGAAGCCTTTACAAAAGTTCGATAGGCCCACAATGCTGAATATAACATCAAATGCCAATTTTACTTGGCCGAATTGATCGTCCACTGAAGAATAGTCTTGAGAGACTTATTCATAGCTTCCACCTGGCCATTCGATTGTGGGTAATAGGGTGAGGAATGTTCCTATTTGAACCCCAACTTTGACGTTAATTCAATCATCATTTTATTCTGGAAGTGATTTCCATGGTCAGTGACAATATCCTTTGGGATACCGAATCTTGCTACTATCTGATTGAAAATGAAAAGGGCATCAATTTCACCATCAATGTTAAACGTTGGCATAGCTTCAACCCACTTAGTGAAGTAGTCTACTGCTACAATGATGTAATGATTCCCCCTGGAAGAAGTTGGGTGACATGTAGTGAAATCAATCCCCCAGTTGGTGAAAGGATCAAAAACAATGACTGGAAACATTGGAGCAGGGTGTTCCCACATCTTTTGACAGAAGATCTGGCACGGGTGACACTTCTTGACCACCTCAACACAATCCTTGATTAACAAGGGCCAGAAGTATCCTCCGCGTAGAATATTTTTGGTTGTTTCCAACCTATACAAATGACCTCCACATGCTCCGGTGTGAAATTCGTTTAAAATGAGCTTTGCTTCTTCGTGTGTAAGACATCGTCGAAGAATGAAATCTACGCCCCGACGATAGAAAGTATCATCGTGAATGAGATAGTTTCAAGATTGGTGTCGAATTCGTAGATGCTCATCATGAGAAGCAGAAGCAGGGTATATCTCCAAAGTCTTAAGATACACAAGTATATCTCCATACTAGGGGTCCAAAGATACAATTAGAAAAAAATATCCATTAATAGGTGAATCTTCAGGCATAATCTCACCATATTTGATCGGTAGTTCCGAAATTAGTTCGGTGAAGACCAATGACTTTTTAGATTTTGCAGAGACAAAATCCAAATCAAACTCCTGTAAGATAAATATCCATCTACTAATCTTTCCTCCAATGACCCGTCGCGTTAACACATATTGGAAATGGTTGACGATGACAATGATGGTGGTATTGCAAAGAAAAATATAGTGACAAAACCATTGGACAACTTCCAAATAAATTTTATCAACATGAGAGTAGTTGAGTTCAGTCCCGACCAGGCCTCAACTAAGATAATAGAAAAAATTCTCTTCAAGCGTGTCATCAAGAGGACCAATACCGTGTTGATGGTCGACTCCACATCAACCAAATACAATAAGAAATATATGTTATAGTCAAGAGGCCAGATCAGAGGGGAAGACGCCAAGGAACATTTCAACACTTCAAAGGAGCATTGAATTGCTTCATCCCGCATGAACCATTTAGTAATCTCGACATAATTAGTGATAAAACACTGAAGAAAATTCGCTTTCCCCTGTAAGATTTGGAGCTGGGGTATTGTGCACGGGGGAGGAAATTTAATTATCGCCTCAACCTTGAGAGGATCGATCACGATCCCTATTTTTGACACTATGAAACCTAATAAACGACCTGAAGTCGCACAAAAATTGCACTTGTTTGGATTCAAGCGAATTCGATAGTAGTGGCATCGCTAAAAAATTAGTCGTAGATGGGCAGGATGATCAGATCTCTTGCGAGAACATGATGCTAGATTATCAAGGTATGCCTCGACTATGTGTTTGAGGTCGTGACAAGCGAATGTCATGGCCCGCTAAAAGGTAGCTCCAACATTCTTCAGTCCAAAAGGCATCTTTCGATATGTGAAGGTACCCTAAGGACAAATAAAATTTGTTTTATGTTGGTCCTTGGGTTTGATTTGAATTTGATTATATCCTGAAAAAACCGTCCATGAAAGAAAAGACTTCACAACCTGCACACTCATCGACTATCTGATCAATAAACGATATTGAAAAATTGTCTTTCAGAAAATATTTGTTCAAATCATGGAAATCCATTCAAACACGAATCATGCCCTGTTTCTTGTTGACAGGAACCGAGTTTGACACCCATTCTGTCAATTGTACAGGGTAGATGAAACCAACTTTAAGCAGTTTCTCTACTTATGCCTTAATCACCGTTGCTTTTCAAGGATTGACTGGGAGAATCTTCTGTTGGACTGGTTTATCTAGATGGATATCGGTGGCCACCCACCTTTTCCAACTCGCTCAAAACAGTTTTCTAGCAATTTTGACAATTTACTATTTTTAGCAGTTTTAACTTCCAGGGCCATTTTGAGGGCCTAAATGAAGGTTTTTCGTGATCGAGCTTCTTAATTAGAGTCAAAATAATTATTGAGCCCTAAAAATGAATCTCCTCGACGATACCTTTCCAACGGGCTATCATGCACCTAAAACAAAGATCGTATGCAAAAATTACGACCCCGGGAAGTTGATGTACTCACTTACCCAAATGGGGCCCACATGACTTTTGGCGCTTCATGTCCTAGGGTTAGGTTTTTGGATGTATAGGGTTTTTGACATTCCTATTTATTGTAAAAATTCCTTCAGAGCCTCATTGTAATCATCTTCTTGCGAATGAGCGTATCCGTCACATCTCTTCTCAGAGATAAGCCGCCACCATTCCAACAAGCTTGTTTTCTGCTGCATTTTACAATTTCAGCTTATTTCATTATTGAATAGAAAACCAATTTTATTGTATCTATGCTAATCTGTGTTAAGCATATTTTAATAATCTATATTCTTTTCATTCTTCTCATAAAATCTGGATCAGTGGTATCAGAGCGTTCTGCTCCTTGTCGTCTTAATGCATGTCCCTAACAAGGTCAGGGTGCACAGAATTGGGTCTCGAGCTTGTTTCTCTTGAGGAAAAAAGATCTCTCATGCCCAAGAGACCTCTCATGGTAGGAGAAAATAAATATGATGGGACATGAGATCCTTTCAAAATGTTTCTTGAGGAGGCCCTCACGCAACACAGGAACGAGATGATGGATAGTTTCACGCAAATCCTTCGACGACTACCAACATGCGACACATCTTCCTTGAGCGGAGGCGCCATCCCCTTCAAGGTAAAAATCAACTTTGATATTCCTATATTTGAAGGCTATATAAAATCATATGTTGTAGACAAGTGGTTGAATCCACTAGAAGGGTATTTTTCTGTCCATAACTTTTCGAATAGAGAAAATATTACTTTTGCACTCCTCAAAGTTGTTCCCCATGTCAAAGATTGGTGGGAAACTTTCTGTGAGAAAAAGGAAACATAGGAAACCTCATTATTTACAGTCACGACCACGTGGGAATCCTTTAAGGATGCTATTAAGGAACAATACTATGCTTTCGAAAGTTATGATGACTTGTATACCAAATGGACCACACTGCGACAAGAAAGAGACAAAGCAGTGCTAGAGTTCACAAATATATTCCATACATTGCGCACCAAGTTGGGTATCAAAGATTCAGAGTGACATATGGTGCTATGCATAGATACATCCAAACCAAAATGGAATTTCTGGACATCTTGTCCTTGGGCATGACCTACTGATATGCCGTCAAAACTGAGCAGAATCTCAAACAAAAGATGTAGCAATTTGGGCTTGGGAGCCCCTCACAGCAAAAGCCAAGAAGGGGCAGCCCCAACCCATAGAACAAAGGACAGATCAAGGATGGACAATATAAGGACAACTAGTCCAAGCCACAAGCAGAGAAGGACACTAGAAAGACAAAGAAAGAAACCGGGAAGTGGTGCGACTTCCATAAGAGCCCTTGGCATAAAACTGTTGACTGTCGCTCAAAGAAGTCGCTGGTGGCCAAAGTGAAATCCTCTGAATCAGATGTTGGTTTTGAATCTGATTTAGAACCAGAAAGAAAAATATGGATCATTGATGCAGAACCCAGTGCCACTGTTGCTACCACCAAGCTCCAGCCTTGTGAACTAGACGAGCCAGAAGAAGGTGAGTGCCTCTTCCATTCACAGATGTGGGTAAAAGGCACCCCACTGCACTTCATTATTGATAGCGGTAGCCAGAAGAACCTCATATCAGCATAGGTCGCCAAGCAGTTGGTCCTGCCGACAACGCCACACCCACAAACCTACACCATTGGATGGCTCCACCAAGGAAGCGATCTCCGCGTTAGCCAATAATGACGACTGTCGTACGACATCAAGCCCTTCAAAGATGAGTTATTGTGTGATGTTTCTCCTCTCGAAGTTTGTAATGTTCTTTTGGGCCAACCTTATTTATGGAAACGTCATGTTGTATATGAGTCTAGGCCTCGTAGTGTTATTAGTACTTTGAACAAAAAATTGTACAAGATACCCGAGGCAATCCCTCCTAATGCTATTTCCTTGATATCTGCCAAGAAATGCAGGAATGTCATCTCTCAGACCAGGAAATTTGTCTTCTTCGTGATTCGCTCTCAGAGTGAGAAAATGATCGTAGCCACATCTAGGGCCTCCGTGACTGATATCTCCACACAATAGAATAAAGTGGATAAGGTTGTGTAAGAATACTCAGATATATTCTCCTCTCCTATTGGGGTACCTATGCACTACTAGGTCAAGCATCCCATCGATATGACCCCAAGCACATCACTACCCAATGGGCCAGTCTATCATTGCTCTTTGTTAGAAAACGAGGAGATCAAGAGGAAGATCCAAGAACTGCTCCACAAGGGGCACATATGTCCCATCTCATCGCCTTGTGGGAGCCCAATCATGCTGGTGCCGAAGAAATATGGGACTTGGTGACTCTGCATTGATTACCGGGCCCTGAATAAAATCACAATCTTATTCAACTCATGGGGGACAAATACTTCAGTAAAATTGATATGAAGTCTGGCTACCACCAGGTCCCAATAGAACAAACAGATGTATGGAAGACCGCCTTCAAGTCAAAAGAAGGTCTTTTTGAATGGATGGTCATGCCCTTTGGTTTGACAAATGCTCCAACAACTTTTATGAGGATGATGGATGATATCCTATGAAATTTCACCAATACATTTTTGGTGGTGTATTTGGATGACATTCTCATCTACAATAAGACTTGAGCATAACACTTGCAGCATATTTAGCAGGTTCTACACACCCTGCGACAACACAAACTATATGCAAACTTGGAAAAATTCTCCTTCAACATGGACAAGGTCCATTACTTAGGCTACATCATTGATAGACATGGTGTACATGTGGATCCAACCAAGATCCATTTCATCTGTGACTGGCCAGCCCCAACCACACTCACCGAACTTTGGAGCTTCTTGGGCCTTGCCAATTTCTATCGCAGGTTCGTGTTGGTATTATCTCATATCGCATGGGCCCTCAAACGAGTAACTAGGGGTGGCGGTAAGGAAAAAATTGTGTGGGGTATGTCCCAAAAACAAGCCTTCTATGAATTGAAGAATCATTTGTGCTCATCCCCAGTAATTTCATTACCAAACCTGCAACATCCCTTTGATATCGAGACAGATGCTTCAGACTATATTGTGGGTGTCGTTCTCACTCAACATGGCCACCCCGTGGCATATCGTAGTGAGACACTATCCAATGTTGTCTGTAATTACCCTACTTACGACAAAGAAATGTACTCCATTGTGAAAGCCTGCCGCGAGTGGATACATTACATTCTTGGGAAGGAGACAATCATCCACACTAATCACAAGCCACTACAGTTCATGCATACCCAAGGAAAATTGCAGAATGACTGCCATCAGAAGTGGTCCACATTCTTACAATAGTTCCACCTCAACATCAAGTATAAAAAAAGAAGTACCAACTGAGTTGCTGATTTCCTCAGCTGACCTCCATTCGAGGAACTCACCACGGTGCTCGACTCTTGCGACCACAATACCTCCTCATGGCCCTACCTCTATGAGACAGACCCTGAATTGTCCACCACCTACCAAATGTTGGGCGCAAACTCAATGGTCACTAATTTCCATCTTCAAGATGGGTTGTTGTGTCATCTGGGAAATCTTTGCATTCCATAAAGCAAGCGCGAGAAGATGATTTGGGAAGCTCACTACAGTTGGGTGGCATGACACTTTGGCGTCGAAAATACAGTGGCAGTGCTATAGAAACATTTATACTGGCCGAAACTTCGATAGGATGTCGACAAGTATATTAGGTCCTACACCGCCTGCGATATTTCCAAACCAAACAATAAGAAACAAGGCATGTACACTCCTCTTCCTACTCCTGACAGGCCTTGGGAATCCATATCAATGGACTACATGTTGGGTCTCCCATCCACCAAGAGGGGAAATGACTGCTTTTTTGTGGGTTGTTGATCGCTTTTCCAAGATGGCGATTCTAGCTGCCTACAATAAGAACATCACAACAGAAGCCACTGCCAATATCTTCTTTGAAGGAGTATAGGTACATTTTGGGATCCCACAAACCATTATCTCAGACCGTGATAGTCGGTTCCTCAACAAATTCTGGTTGAGCCTCTGGTCACTGCTAGATACCAAGCTCACCAAATCTACTGCCTTCCACCCCCAGACAGATGGCCAAACTGAGTTTGTCAATCGAATGATTGTGCATATCCTGCACATGTATAATTCAAAACACCCTCGCACATGGGATGAGAGTATTCCCTATGTCCAACATAGCTACAATCGATCCCTACATAGCTCAACTGTCCACAACCCCTTTTAGGTGGGGTTGGGATTCCAACCATTGGGCCCCATGGATGTTGCACTACCCCTGGTGACCACCTCGACTGACTTGTCCCCTTCTCCACTAGAAGCAGACAAAGCCACCCGGTTCATTGAGCAGATTCAGTCCATCCTACAACAAGTTCATGATATTCCAAGTATAAGCAGCGCCATGATCAACATCGGGTGCCACATAAGTTTCAGGTGGGAGACAAAGTTTGGTTGCACTTGCATAAATAACTCCTTACAGAGCCCCATCGGAATATTTTCCCACTCTGTTATGGGCCGTATACCATCACCAAGTTTGTGGGTGACAATTCTTTTGAGCTCAACATTCCCCCTTTCCTTGGCCTGTACCCAGTCTTCAACGTGGCTCTCCTTCGACCATATTTCCCACCATTATTGGACACCTCAGAGATAATAGAGAAGTTGACACGAACATAGCTCAACCCTGAATGCATGCAACAGGAATCCAATGATCATATTGTGGACACAAATATCAAGGTCACTTGATAACAAAGGATCCATCTTTATCGAGTCATGACAGCAGGGAAGCTCCTACACCAAGGCAAGAGGCTCACCCGGTGTTACGAGGAAAATCTCTCTATGGCTAGGGTAAACCACAATAGACAAATATGACTGCAGAAATCAACTCTATCCCTAAAACTTGCTATATAGACCAATGTGAAAGCGAGATAAGAAAGGGAACTACCTTGTCCAGGTGTTTGATGATGTCCATTGTTGAGAACTTTGACCCAAAGATTTATACCTACAACCAATTCTCAACAAACAAGTAGAGAAAGCATGTAGTGATAATATAAAGGTTAGCACATTAGATAACATAATCCATCAATATACAAAACAAACATTCCCATGGATAATAACTCATATATCTGCAAGATATCAATTGGATGGGAAGAGAGTATTTATATTAATAAATGATCAACATAAGTGAAAATATTACAGAATTCCGTTTCAGCATGGTTCGGAACTGAGAAACCAAGTTCCTTCCAGCTGGACCTCCACCACTTCAATCCTCCACCAAAGGAAATATAATAGAAGGGAGACAATGAGGTTCTCCATCAATAAGGGAAGAGCTTGGGGGTTGAACACTGTGTTCAGACTTGAAGGACAAAGGGATGCAGACTCAATATGAAGTAATAATTTCTCCAGAGTAACTTTGCTCTCAAAGTTGAATTCCCTCTCCTTTTCCATATCTCGAAATTGGCCCATTTATAGCCTTCAAAATGGAACTGAAGGGCCAAGTCAGAACGTTTCCAGTATATGGAAGGCCAAGGATCAGAGATCTCCTATCGTGACATGGAAACCCGACATTTAATTTTGATTTTCTAGCACAATCCCGATGTACGCGGGCTGTAGTGGAGCAACTTGCGTATACGATTGATGTATAGTGTGCAAGATGCGTACAAGTGGAAAATTTTGTATTTTTGTCTTTGGATTTTATCAACAGGGAAGATAAGTCTGCATAGGGAAATGGAATAAGGCCCTCTTTGCAAGATTGCATAGGGTGAGGCAAATCTTGCTCTAACACCCGGGGCCAAATTTAGCAGAAATTTCCTCATCTTATGGGGGAACTCAACGCAAAGGAGACCATTACTTACTAAGGATGGAGTATTTATACAGATGGATATCGATGGCCAACCACCTTTTCCAACTCGCTCAAAACAGTTTTCTGGCAATTTTGGCAATTTACTATTTTTAGCAGTTTTAACTTCCGAGGCCATTTTGAGGGCCTAAATGAAGGTTTTTCGGGATAGAGATTCTCAATGATATCCGAAGACATGATTTAGCCCCAAAAATGAATCTCCTTGATGATATCTTTCCAACGGGATATCGTTCACCTAAAATGGAGATCGTATGCAAAAGTTACGACCCCGAGAAGTTGATGTACTGACTTACCCAAACGGGGCCCACATGACTTTTGGCGCTTCATCTCCTAGGGTTAGGTTTTTTGATGTATAGGGTTTTTGAAATTATTTTTTATTCTAAAAATTCCTTCAGAGCCTCATTGTAATCATCTTCTTGCGAATGAGTGCAACCATCACATCTCTTCTCAGAGATAAGCCGACACCATTCCAACAAGCTTGTTTTCCGCTGCATTTTATAGTTTCAACTTATTTCGTTATTGAATAGAAAACCAATTTTATTGTATCTCTGTTATTCCGTGTTAAGCATATTTTAATAATTTGTATTCATTTCGTTCTTCTCATAAAATCTGGATCACTAGTTTGACATTGGGATAAGTCATGATTTCGTGTTCGACAATTCGTGGGTCAATGCCTGACATCTCCTCGTAAGACCAGGGAAACATGTCGCAAAACTCTTTGAATAACTCAGTGTAAATTTGGATCTCTTCAGGGGAGAAATCCGCTCCGACAAAGACATTCTCCATGACTCCAGGGGTTTTGGAGACATCGATAGGAATCGTTGTAGCAATTCTTGCCATGTTTCCCTCGGTGTATACTCTGTGCGTAGCTAGAGGGTTAATAAGACAAGGGATATCTCCATTCATGGTCAAAACAAACTCGCCTGCCTCTATTCTCCTAAGCTCATGAAGAAAATAATATCTATGATGTAGATCATCCCAAGGTCTGTCAGGAATAGTCATTTCCTCCATAATCGCCTCGTTAGAGGGAAAGACTAAGTCTAAAGGGTATTGAGTGGCGAGAGAGTGCTAATCCCAAATAGCCTCAAGAAATGGATCTAGATCCTGTGGGGGAGCCATATCGGGGTTGGCCGAGGATTGTTGGACAATGTTGTACACAACCTCAGCCACAGATAAGGGCATGGCCATGCCAAGGTTCCCTATCCCTTCCATCGAAGCCGATGGGGAAGGTAAAGTCCACAGGTCATGAAAGTAGCTCGTTTTAAAAGAAGACACTTGAAAACTTGCAGCCCTCGGGTGGTCAGGAACAACTGATATAAACCTTACATCACTGGAAGGCGAGGGATAATCAAAAGTTGCCATCAACAATGGAAACATTACGACACCTAAGTTGAAAATGATAGGTTGTGGGTTATCAATCATCGGGACCGTGGAAGCCCCCGATGAAGGGTCAGGATGAGAGAAGGACAACTGGTCGATGGTTACAATTCATCCTTCATACGAAAATCATAAGACCCAAAATACAATGGCAACCACCGCATGCATTGTGTAAGTCCAACTCTGTCCTAAAAAAATATTGTAGTTGAGAGGTGCATTCACTACTTCAACCTCGACGCACACAATTTTACCCCCTAACTACATGGGGAAAGAAGGAATTATACCCTATGGTCTAAACGACCGACTGTCAAAATCTATAAGCAATGTAGGCGGCAAAGACAACTCAGGCTGGACAATGGTATTCCAACATGCCAATGACATCACACAAGTCGAGGCACCCTCATCAACCACCGTACATAAAATGTTCCGTGTCAATGATTTTGTGGTGTATGCCACTACTTTTTGAAAGGCGACATGGTGAGGAAGACGAGGTTTAAGGTCGGTTGGATCGAAAACGATCATTCCTAATCTTCTAGTTTATGCCGCTCCCAAGGAAAAAAACATAGTATTTCTTTGTCAAGGGCAACTTTGGATAACTTCCAGAGAAGACATTGCACAAGGGGTTTGTTCCAGATCCTCCATGGCAGAGTAGTTTTGATCATCCCTCGCATTAGAATTATGGGAAGCCTTCTTAAACACACCTTTAGGATCCGAGTGTTTGTCTTTCCCACTGTATTCTCAATTTGAAGAGGATTCAATGGGTTGGAGTCCTCCTTGCCCTTATTGATAGATTATGGAATTTCGTAGTCATGAGTCCTGGTTGATAAATGAGCATCGACGTTCATCATGTAAATGTTCGTGGCCGGGTAGTTAGGAGTAGGCATAGGGGGTCCCTGCCTGTCCCCATCTGCACTCGGGGATGTGGAAGAATGATCCATATTTTTCCCTTGTGGAAAAGGGTTTGTCAACACAACAAGTTGTTGCTATGATAGTAGCTTCTGGGCTTCTGCAAGCCGAGGGAATAGGTGAGTTAAGTGGTCATCCATGCAAATCTTACACATATGTTTCACCTTCCTCTTCTCATTTTTTCCCTTGCCAGCATTGTTAGCTACCTTTTTATCCCCTTTACCCTTTTTGTTTCTTTGTTTCTTCTTTCCCTTGGTATGTTGGTTGGCCTTGGGAGTTGTCGATTGCAAACTGTGTACATCGAACGTCTGGGTAGTGGGGGCAGCCAAACTAGGAGTCTGGCTGGCCATAGTCTGTTGAATTGACAATTGTTGTAACTGATTCGACAACAGATCCATGGAATTTCTTTGCACTGATACCAGTATGACATCAGCGTGGGGCCCAAACTTTTGTTTGGCCTTATCGAGAGTAGACCGCGACACATCGGGTAAGATATCGTGAAGCACGATAGACTGGGAGTAAATTAGTTCTAGTTGCGGCTCTCATAATATCCTCTTCCTTAGAAAACACCCTGGATGTTGCTACGTCTTTGGATACACAAGGAACCAAATACTTCAAGAACCACTCAATCAAGAACGCAGGAGAGACCTTGACCTGAATGAAGCTCTTTCTACGCTACTACTCTTGGATATGATCCAAGATGTGGTTAGCCTTAGTCTGATCGAAGTTGGCCAAAAACTTGGTGCCGACATCGTATCTCACTGGAAACTGGAAATCGTTCAATAAAACCATTTCCAGGTCATTAAAGTAGGAGTACTTCGATTTTTTGAGCTCAATATACCACTTCGTTGCACCCCCTATAAGAGTGCGTTGAAAAAGGCGCAACTAAACAGAGTCATCTTTAAACGAGTTCGATGAACACCACAAGTGAAAGGTAGTCACATGACTACCTGGATCTTTGCCAGGCTTGCACTCGAATTTAGGAATTTTAGAAGGAAACTTAGTCGACATGGGGGGCCAACACGGATCGTGATAGATCAAGTCATTGAGTAATCTTGAAAATTCTGACAAATGCAGGGTTTCCCAAAAGGGTAGTTTTGGTTGCAGAGTATTTATATGAAAAGAGGGTATTGGATTTTGACTGATACCAGATTTCTAGGAAAAGTTGGACTATTAGCCATGGTTTTGGTAGAAACCGTTGCCTTGACCAGCAAAAGGAAATTGCGTCTGTTGTTGCATCATTGGCTGACTCCCAACGTTAGACGACATAGCTTGCGCAGGGATTTCTCCTTGTGCAACGTTCCGTGGACCTTTGTTGGGAATTAAAGCAACTGATCCTCCTGGCATAGGTAATGAACCTTGCCCGAGGTTCCATTGCATATGGAAAGGGTTTCCCCCAACCGACATCCCTTGAGAGGGAAAAGATCCCTGCCAAGGATTCTAAAGACCTTGTGTGGAGTATACTCCTGTCGCCACTCCCTGTGAAGGAATAATACTTTACACATGGTTTTTTTGACCAAAGCTGGGGTTGTCCCCAGTCGAGAAGGTAGATGATGAAAAAAAATTGTTCCCAAATGCACCAAATAAAGAGAACGACATAGATCCCACCAACGTTGTGTAGGATGAAGGTCCCAAATTGGCTCCACTAAACAAGCTATAATTAGCATTAGGCCCGACTGGTTGCTGAAACGCCCCATTGAGTGAAGGGGACAGAGGAGGTATATGACCTCCACCGTAAGGAATAACATTAAAAGGGGCAGTAGTTCCCACGGTTGATCCTTGCAAGGGAGCGTTAGAGATCCCTGCCCCCAGACCCATGGTCTGTAAAGTAGAGTAAGTAAGAACTAAATTCGTGTCAAAGGAGGGAATCCCATATGAGAAGGGAGCGACTGTTGCGTTCTGAGTGAATGGAATAGTGGTCGGAACCGTTAAATGAACTGATCCACTTCCTGAAGTTGGGTGTCAGGACACCTGTTGTATTGACAGGTGAAGGCGAGGGAGGAGGTATAATGCCCCCTCCAACGGTAGTCGTAATGGGAGTACAAGGAATCCCCAAAGAAGTAACAATGTTTTCTTCCATCACCGCTCGCCGAATGAACTGGTGTTGAGGAGAAGTCACCTCAGGGGGGACTATCTGAATTAAAAGAGGTGTTGATAGGTCGGTGATCAGAGGATTTGTTGGCTTGAAACCCTTATTTTCTAGGTAAGAAACAATGGATTCCTCAGGGAATGAAAAGTATTCCCTTAGATCTGGCTCGGGTACAGTTTCTTGTGTCCCAGTTGCTTCGAATGATACTTCTTAATAAAGTCTTTGACTCAGCGGTGGTAGAGGTGGCTCCAAAGTAACCGACGATAGGCCTTGAAGCCTTCGCGACCTGCAGAACTATTGATATTACACTTTGTGAAATGATCAACTGACATAGTAAGGTTTGACTAGCATGGAACACATAACACACACTAAAAGTCCCTAAAGATAAATCAAGCAATCGACTAACTAGTGGGAAGGATAGTTACGCCAATCGACACTAGAGAAACTAACCAGTGCAAGTGAAACTTGAACATGGAAGCACCCTCCGGGTATAGTCCATGAAGCATGATCCAAAGTCCACCCTAGGTACTTCTGTATACCCTCGCAGTCACCTGTGTAAGTCCGTAAAATATAGGCAACTAAGTTTCCAGCTCACAGTCAGTCACTAGGAGGGTACAATTGACAATCGGGCAGATCGTAATGAGAAGGATAACAAGTCCGAATCCTTTCAAGGGTGTCGAAAGCACTTGGTCCAAAATAAAACTGAGGATCTCGAATGGATTCGAGGTCCATGAATCTCCGTAGGCAAATGAGATCATTATTGTTCCCGAGAAATACCCTCAATATACAATCCCCACTATGTTTGGTCCAACTTCGGAGGAGTTATCTCCTCTACCTTTCCTCACGTGATCTCATGTTTATCCCCTATGTTATAGGGGGGTCCTAGCTAAATCTTATGACACTGGACTTTAGACACTCCCTATCTTAGACTCCAATGTTTTTTTTTTAATTTCCTTGAAGAGTTTCCTCTTCACACCTATTTCAAGGCCCTAAAAGCCTAAACTAGTCGGTGAACCCTACAAACATAAAGTTTAATATATTTTAAGTTAAGCATTAATTTTAAGGCTTGATTTACGCAAAGGATGTGGTCGTGCAACTAATGGTGTTTTGAAGAGACGAAAAATGAAGAAAACTTTAGATCATTTGAAAGCAAAAAAATACCTCGAAATCAAAGAAAAGCTTGTAAAACTCTTTGTAAAATTCAACTTTTCAAATTAATATTTCATGATCTTATAATTAACATTTTCCTAAAAAGTGCTTTCGTTTGACTAAGAAAAACTACCTATATTTTAGGAAAGCAAGGAAGAACTTTGAAACTGAGACTCTTTTCTTTTGCAAACAAACAACCTAGGCTACGTTACCAAACTAAATGGAATTTTTTTATTTTTTTTATTTTTTGAATTGCTTTAACAAAAAAAACTAAAGTAAAAATTCTTTTTTGTTTTTCAAAGCAAGAAACAGGAAAAAATAGAAAATAGAAACCAAGATTGACATAGACCCTAAGCCAACTACGTAAACGCAGAGATTAAAAAAAAACCAAAGGAGGATCTAAAACTTGAAAGTTCCCTCTAAACCCGTAGGGAAAACAAAAGTAAACCAAGGAAACAATTTGAAAACAAATCTTTAACCCAAGATAAGGCCAAAAGCAGAGACTTTGTAAGGTCCAAGAAAGCCCTAGAAGCCTAAAATTCTACCAGGAAAGAGAAATACCTCTTTTTTTAAAAAAAACTTTCAAGACATAGAGAAGTGGGTTGTTGCACCAAAAACTTGTGTATGTATGCGGGTTGAGCCAAAGCAGAGAACGTATACCTCTGGGATTTCTAAAAAATAAAAATACTAGGCAATCTGACTGGGTAGGGAATAACTAGTAGGCACCTTGCAGGTGACCAAATACCCTTAAAATACTTAATGAACTTAATAAAAACTCAAATGGAAATAAAGAAGCCAATAAAAACCTAAAACCTCCCTCTAAAACTCTAAAGGGACTCCCCAGTGGAGTCGTCAATTCTACTAGCGGGAAAATCCCCCTATAACTATACCAGGGTTCTAAGTATAGATAGAGTTATGAACTCCCTTAAAAGACAATCTAATTCCTAAACTACCCTAAACACTCCAAAAATATGAACAAAAAGAAATAGGAAAGTGGATCAAAAGCATACCTTTAGTCCAACGTTCGATGTAGACCACCTCCAACTTTGTATCTCTTGGGCTGCAAGTTTCCTCCCAATGATGACCTGCAAGAGTACTTAGGAAAACAATGCTAAAAAAATTCTATTTCTACTCATCAATTAGGGTTAGATATGAATCATTATGCGTAAATCAAATGAAATACATAAAGACATTATTTGGGACGTGAAAACTATTATTTTATTCAAATGCAAAGATCGAAAATTACAACCTTTTTAGGCTGACACTCCTGTGAACTTGGTACGAGATCCTCTTAATACTGATCCAAGTGCACTGTCCCAATGCTTTCTCTCACAATCAGCTGATCACTTCAAGGGAAGGGAAGGGATTGTGTAGGAGAAAAGGCCAGAGAGGGAATGCTGAGGAAAAAACTCAGAAGGGGTTGCAAATACTTGGGCAAGGAGAGAAAATGGATTTGGGAAGAGTTTCAATGTTCTAATTATTTATCTTGGAATGGGATCCCAAGACATCCTTTTATATGACAAAAGGATAGTTATTCGGTTTGGGGACGGGCTACAACATGAGAATTGGTTGGGAAACCATCGATAACCCGTAAACTTCGCCGAATTCCTTGCAACTTTTTATTCTTTGCAATTTTTGAAGGTAAACACGAGCTATTTAGTATGAAAATAACATATTTATGCGGGTTGTCTAGCATGCAACACACGTATTTATGCGAGAAATTGTGCAGCAGGGCGCATACATGCTCCAAAAAATGGTTTTTTAGATAGATTTCCTCAACAATGTTTTGGAAAATTATGCAAGTAGAAAGGCCAATGCCATGTATGCACAGGTAGATAATTTTAGGGCTATAACAATATCGATATGGTTCCACTTATGATGGTTTTTATTCACTCTGCATGTGCATTTCATAGATATATTATTTTAAGAGATAATAGAATCCACTATTTTCCTTGCTTGTTCTTTGATTGTTCTAGACTTGGAGATAATACCATCATATTTTCCATATACATCCTCTAAATGGAGTTCAACTTCTTAAAGTATCTTTTGGTGACCTTCTTGAATCTTTTCACCCCATTTATCAAATTATGACATCCATCTTCAATTCTGGATTTCATTTTTGATTTTCCTCATCAGTATTTAGGGATTCCTCAACCTTCTTGCAAATTTCCTCTTCAAGTATTTTGGTATATTCTTCATCCAAGATCCATGTTTCTTCCTGATTTTGATAATTCTTCTTTTCTTATTTCAATCTCTTAACCTCATTCAGCAGTTTTTTATTATGGTTTCATAATCTACATACCTCTTCATCTTTCTTTTTCGATTCTTCCCTTGAGTCATCATTTTCCCACCTTGCTTTGCTACTCTTTCATTGCTTTAGGTTATTAAACTCCTTAATGAGTGATTCATTAAGGGATAATATCTTAGATATATCCTCACCATTCTTCTTTATATTTTCGTTTGCTTCTTTAATTCATCTTGAATTCTATACAATTCCTCCATTTTTGTATCCCTAATCCATTTATCCGAGAAGAGTTTTTCAAATTCTTTCCATGTGGAGTAGAGTATAGTATCTTGATCAAGGCTTCTCCACCACTTATAAACTTCACCACAAACTTAAGTCTTGCATGAAAATGGTTACTACAATGTTATTTTACTATCCTCAACCATTCCACGGGATTGATTTAATCTTTATCTTCATCTCCTGTAAGTTTAGGTATTTCCATTGTTTCTTAATTGAGGTCTAACCCCAACCCTTAAATCACAAAATCAATATATTAAGGACAATGATATTGAATGGTTACAATTCTTGCTCCAATATAATATTCTATGTTTCTTCTTTCCAATGTATTTTGAATAAGCTCAATAAAACATCCCAATAAAAAGTTACAAAAGTTTTACGTAAATATACCTTTGAAACCTTGATTTGGATTCTGTATTGTCATCCAACCTTCCTTTTGATGTATCAATGAAATTTTAGCCCCTATGAGTCTGAAATTGAGACATGTACTAGTCTTAAATGTCTTCTCTACAAAACCACAGGTCCGACCAAAATTGGGTGTGTCAAATGAAAGTTATGGTAACTTTCAAAAACCTTTCTGATTTTTCACCTTTTTGAGAGAGTAAACTTGTAAAACATGCCACACACCCAATATTTTATATCTGATTCTAAAAATCGCACCCACAATACTATGGCCTATACTCGTTCCAATGTAATTGGTATCACGAAATTTAGATTTTCTATGAAGAAGTTATGACTTTTGTTTTTATCCGTAACACCAATTTGAGACTAGTTACAAAACTAGCTAGAAACCATATCTTCCACATAGTGTATATCTGAAACAATGACCCAAAAGCTGAAATTTGTATCACAGGTACCTTGATAAGTCTTCCAAACAACCTCCAAGTTTCAATTTTTGAAGTGGCCCTAAAAAATTTTTATAATGAAAATTCCAAGATGACTTGTTTGAGGCGGCAAAACCCTAGGATCGGTGCTCTGAAACCAAATGTAATGTTCCAAATGATTAAATATCATAACTAAATAGAATTACACACCATGTAAAAAAAGTGAGCGTGAAGCACAAATCCAAGATAGATAAGTTACACAATAACTCCTTAAAGAATAGGAGAACCTCCTCAACATAACCAAATACATTCATACATCACAATTCACATGTCTACAATAATGAATACATGATCTCTCTATATAGATATTCACACTTGCACATGAGACCCATTTAATACTAGGCTGACCCTATTACATATATATTTACATATTACATGTACATTTAGGCCCATATATTCCCCCCTTGGGGTCATACCATATACATTTATCCCTATATATGCTCCCCTTGGGTCATATTAAAAGGTAAGCCGCTCATAAACCTTTAGATTGTGACCTTCTCATCCTTTATGATGTCAACATACTTAAAAAATTTGAAGAACCTCTTCTCATATTCATGCACTTTCATCCTTCCCAACTTGAGTTCAAAGAACTCTTTCAGCTTCCTTTCATAATAATGCTTGGACAAATAGTTCTCTTGGAAATATGCTTTGAACTGCCTCCATGAGATCCTTTTCTCATCAAGGTGCTTGGATTGCTTAAGTTGATCCCACCACATGGATGTCTTTCCTTGCAAGTGGTAGGTTTAAATTCTAGCTTCTACCCTTGAGGGGTATTCATGCTGCTAGAAATATTTCTTCATTTCCAATAGCCAGGCATTGGCCTGGTCTCCTTTCCTGTGCTCACCATTGAAATTTGGTGGCTCAATTTTCTTGAGTTCACCTTGCAAGATGTTTTCATCAAGCCTTCTTCTTTGCCTCATGACAAGAGACACACTTGGGATGCTCCCTTTCCCTGAACTTGCATGAGTTCTTCTAGTGGATTTCCTTGGAGAATGATGGTGCCTACTCATACTTCTTGATTGCTTGTCATTCCTGTGATCATCCCTTCTGCTATGGGATCTAAATGTTTTCACTTTTATAGCACTGGATACTTGCTTGGTGCCAAAGTATTTTTTAACTTTCCTATGAAACATATTTAGGCTCGGAAATATCTCTTCTCGAGCTTTCATAATTCTTTCATTATTAACCCTATAACTTTGCACTTATCTATGCAAGCTTCTCATAATTACAGGCTCCTTCCTACCTCTCCTTCCATTAGACTCTGCCTCAACATTTCTCATCCTGACATGCATCCCTATTACCTCCTCCTCATGGTTACAAGATCCATGTGCATCTTCCATAACTCCAATCCTCATATAAGAACCAAAGTTGTTTTCCTGTACCTCTGATTTTGCAAGAAATGTGCATGTAATAATTATTGTTAGCACATGCTTACTTTAAAACATTTCATTAATTATAATAAAGGTTATTCTTTATATTAATTTACGAAGAAAACAATGCACCAATTCAAAATCTCATTCCTTAGACACATTATTCTCTGAAACATTTCTCCAATGGTCGTACTCATGTCTCATTTTGAGTTCTAAGCGAAAATTTACAACGTTCACATGTTGCAATTTCCACTCACTTACTGTTGTTGAATTTACTTCATCGTTTTTTGATAAAATTTTAGCACCCAAGTCAAAATTCTGGGCATACATATGTTTTCTCCTCCTCAAGACCTTTCCAATGACTTTTTGTTTTCTAAAATCCGAGCTTCGAGTTGAATGTCATGGTCTGAAGAAGTTTAAATTGTTTTCCCATTTTATCCATGTATGCTACATGTGTTTTATTTCTCTTCCTGCACATTTTTACATACCCGGATTCCAAATTTGGCTCCATGGATATCTTCTATGGTTCATAATGTTTTCATAGACTGCTCATGTGCTTCAAATAGACTTCTGAGCAAGGAGTTATCCTCTCTGGAAGTAAACTGACGCCAAAATTTATACCCTTACTATTTCAACTGTAACTTTCTCATATGAGCTTTATTTTGCGAACATAATAGCTCATTGGAAATCTCTCCTCAAGTTCTCTCGGCCCTTATTGATTTGAAAGCTCTCATCAAATTCTCTTGGCCAACTCCAACACTTAGAAATTTTCGATCAAATCCCATATGAATTTGGATCGTCAATCTACCATTCAAAATGATTTTGATCTAAACTTCTCTCAATTAATTCCCATTACATTTTCTAAAATAAGAGGATTTTGATTACATTGTATAACTATTTGACACCTTATCATTTTAAAAGTGGAAGCAAATGTTTGTCACTTGTTGAGATGTAAGAGGAAACAAATTCACTCCTATATTGATATCTCCATCCTATGAATCAAATGTAACTTTATCTTATAATTCAATTCAATTTAATATAAGAAAAAAATCAAATGGAACTTTAAAATTAGTTTAATATTAAAAAAAAGTAATTAACGTTTTCATATAAAAAAATTAAAAAAATATAACAACTTTAAAATTAAATGGAACTTTAAAATTACAAGTTTAATATAAAAAAAAGTAGCTAACATTTTCAAATCCCAGATGAATTTGGATCATCAATCTACCATTCAAAATTACTTTTATCTAAACTTCTCTGAAATAATTCCCATTACATTTTCTAAAATAAGAGGATTTTGATTACATTGTATAGCTATTTGACACCTTATTATTTTAAGAGTGGAAGCAAATGTTTGTAACTTGTTGAGATGTAAGAGGAAACAAATTCACTTTTATATATTGATATCTTCATTCTATTAATCAAATGTAACTTCATTTTATAATTTAATTCAATTAAATGTAACTTCATTTTATAATTTAATTCAATTTAATATAAGAAAAAAATCACATGGAACTTTAAAATTACAAGTTTAATATTAAAAACTTTAGTTAACGTTTTCATATAAAAAAATTAAAAGAATATAATAACTTTAATAGTTTTAATGGGTCTAATGGTTAAGAAATTGTATTTCTCACTAGAAATCATAATTCATAAATTCAAATCTATAAAGGATAAAATATGTACAAAGAATTTCATATACCAATTTTATATTTCTTATAAAAATTTATTAAAAAATATTAATTTAATCACTTTCATGGAGTGAAATTTATTTAATTAATTTATTTAATTTAATTAATATTTAATTTAAATTTTATTATTTTATTATATATAATTTTGCTTAAAAAAATATATAAAAAAAATATAACATAGAAGTACTTTGTAAAACATTAAAGAATAAAACAATACATTAAACTATGCACACAAAAGAGTGATCATTCAATATTTCAAGTAGAAAAGAAATGAGTGATGAAGGCTTTTGACGCTTATGATGAATGCCCTATTTTATAACCTCCTCATATCCAAGGTTTCTTAAATGGTGGTTTAAAGTTTGAAAGTATGAGTAACTAATTTGCATTTGGCCTCAAAATTTACATAAAAGATATATGATGTTTCATATACGTTGAATTAAATGATTAAAAAAAAATAAAAAATTAAAAGAATAAGGCTTTTACCATGAAAGACTATTTGACACATCACTTTTTCCTACCACTTTTTTTTTTTTTTTTTTTTTAATGTAAACATTATGCTAAGAAAAGAGTTGAATATTTGTAAATATGATAATTAAAAAGTGGTGATAGATTTTCCTTTTTTACCCTCATAAATAGATGATGTTAGGCAATGAGAATTCCCTATCAATGTTCCAATATCTACTTTAAATTCACCATGTAATTTGTAGAATACATCCACATCCATAAGGTTTTCCCAATGATCCGGATTTTATGAGCAGAACGAAATCAATACAGAGTATTAACAGGTGCTTAACACAAAATAACAAAGATACAATAAAACTGGTTTTCTATTCAATAACGAAATAAGCCGAAACTGTAAAATGCAGCGGAAACAAGCTTGCTGGAATGGTGGCGGCTTATCTATGAGAAGAGATGTGACGACTGCGTGCATTCGCTAGAAAAAGATTAAAATGAGGCTTTGAAGGCCTTTTTCCAATAAACAAGAATTCCAAAAACCCTAGACATCCAAAAACCTAACCTTAGGAGTTGAAGCGTCGAAAGTCATGTGGGCCCCGTTTGGGTAAGTTAGTACATCAACTTCCCGGGGTCGTAACTTTTGCATACGATCTCTGTTTTAGGTGTGTGATAGCCCATTGGAAAGGTATCGTTGAGGATATTCATTTTGGGGGATAAATCATGCCTTCGACTATCATTGAGGATATCGATACCGAAAAACATTCATTTAGGCCCTCAAAATGGCCCCGGAAGTTAAAACTACTAAAAATAGTAAATTGCCAAAATTGTCAAAAAACTATTTTGAGCCAGCTAGAAAATATGGGTGGCCACCGATATCCATCTAGATCAATCCTCCCTCCTTAGGAAGCAATGGTCTCCATTGCATTGAGGTCCCCCATCATATGAAGAAATTTCTGTTGAATTTGGCCCCGGGTGAGCCACTTGCCTTGGTGCAGGAGTTGCCCTGCTTTGACGACTCGATAAAGCTGGATCCTTTGTTGTCGAGTGCCCTTGATCTATGTGTCCACAATCTGATCATTGGATGCATGTTGTATGTAGTTGGGGTTGAGCTCTGTTGGTGTTAGCTGTTCTGCTACTTCTGAGGTGTCCAATAATGGTGGGAAATAAGGGCGAAGGAGATCCACATTGAACACTGGGTGCAGGCCAAGGAAAGGAGGAATGTTGAGCTCAAAAAAATTATCCCCCACGACCTTGGTGATAGTGTATGACCCATAACGGAGTGGGCGAAGCTTCCGATGGGGTCCTGTAAGGCGTTCTTTCTCCAAGTGCAACCAAACTTTGTCTCCCACCTGAAACTTATGTGGCACCCGATGTTGATCATGGCACTGTTTGTACTTGTCATTGGACTTCTGTAGGATATCATGAACCTGTTGGCGAATGTGTTGGATCCTCTCAATGAACTGGGTGGCTTTGTAAACTTCAATTGGAGTAGGAGATGAGTCGGTCGAGGTGACCGCAAGGGGAAGTGCAACATCTATGGGACCCAATGGTTGGAATCCCAACCCCACTTGAAAGGGGTTGTGGCCGGTTGAGCTATGAAAGGCTCAATTGTAGCTATGATGGACATAGGGAAGGCTCTCATCCCATGTGCGAGGGTGCTTTGAATTATACATGCGAAGGATATGCACAATCACTCGATTTACAACCTCGGTTTGGCCATCTGTCTAGGGGTGGAAGGTCGTGGATTTGGTGAGCTTGGTGTCTAGTAGTGACCAGAGGCTCGACCAGAATGTGCTGAGAAATCGACTATCCCAATCTAAGACAAGGGTTTGTGGTATTCCAAAATGTACCCAGACTCATTCGAAGAAGAGCTTGGTAGTGGCCTCTGTTGTGATGCTCTTCTTGCAGGCAACCAAAATCGCCATCTTAGAAAAGCGATCAACAACCACAAAAACATAGTCATTTCCCTGCTTGGTGGATGGGAGGCTTGACATGTAGTCCATTGAGATGGATTTCCATGGACTGTCAGGAGTAGGAAGAGGGGTGTATAAGCCCTGTTTCTTAGTGGTCGGTTTGGCAATAGCGCAGGCAGTGCAGGACCTAATATACTTGCTGACCTCCTGTCAAAGTTTAAGCCAATAGAAATGTTTCTGTAGCATCTCCACTGTATTTTCGACGCCAAAGTGTCCTGCCACCCGACTGTAGTGGGCTTCCCAGATCATCTTCGCTCGCTCACTTGATGGAACACATATATGGACCAGACGACACAACAACCCATCCTGAAGATGGAAATTATCGACAACTGCAGTTGCACCCAACATTTGGTAGGTTGTGGCGAAGTCAGGGTCTCTCTCATAGAGTTGGGGCCATCAATATATCTCATGGCCGCAAGTGTCTAGCACCATGGTGAGTGCCACGACTAGCGGTTTTCTCAGGCAATCATCGACACGATTGGTGCTTCTTGTTTTATACTTGATGTTGAGGTGGAATTGCTGCAAGTATGTGGACCACTTTTGATGGTGGTCATTCTACAATTTTTCCTGTGTCTGCATGAACTACAATGGCTTATGATCAGTGTGGATGACTGTCTCTTTCCCAAGAATGTAATGTCTCCACTGGAGGCAAGCTTGCACAATGGAGTACATTTCTTTGTCGTAAGTAGGGTACTTATAGACAATATATAACAGTGTCTCACTATGGTAGGCCACGGGGTGGCCGTGTTGAGTGAGAATGGCGCCCACGACATAGTCTGAAGCATTTGTCTCGATCTCAAAGGGATGTTGCAGGTCTGGTAGTGAAAGTACTGGGGTTGAGCAGGCTGAGCACAAGCGTTGTTTCAAATCATTGAACGCTTGTTGTTGGTACCGACCCCATGAAAATTTTGCCTTACCACCACCCCTGTTTATTTGGCTGAGGGCCGATGCAATATGGGAGAATCCCAACACGAACCTGCAGTAGAAATTGGCAAGGCCCAAGAAGCTCCGAAGCTCCGTGAGTGTTGTTGGGGCTGGCCAGTCACGGATGAACTATATCTTGGATGGATCCACATGTATGCCATGCTCATCAATGATGTACCCCAGGTAATGGACCCGGTCCATGCCGAAGGAGTATTTTTCCAAGTTGGCATATAGCTTGTGCTGCTGCAGGGTGTGCAAAACCTGCTGAATATGCTGCAAGTGTTCGGCCCAAGTCTTGTTGTAAATTAGAATGTCGTCCAGATACACCACTACAAAAGTATTGGTGAATATTCGCAGGATATCATCCATCATTCTCATGAAAGTGGCTGGGTCATTTGTCAAACCAAAGGGCATGACCAACCATTCAAAAAGGCCTTCCTTTGACTTGAGGGTAGTCTTCCATACATCTGTCTATTCTATCGGGACCTGGTGGTAGACAGACTTTAGATCAATCTTACTGAAGTATTTGGCTCCGGTTAGTTGATCAAGGAGGTCGTCGACTCAGGGAATTGGGTACCGGTTTCTGACTGTGATTTTATTTAGAGATCGGTAATCAATACAGAGTCGCCAGGTTCCATCTTTCTTCTGTACCAACACGATTGGGATCCCGCAAGGTGATGAGCTGGGGTAGATGTTCCCCTTGTGGAGAAGTTCTTGGATCTGTCCCTTGATCTCCTCATTCTCTAACAAAGAGTGACGATAGACCGACCCATTGGGCAGTGGTGCGACAGGGGTCAGATCGATGGAGTGCTTGACCTGGCAGTGTAGAGGTACCCCTATAGGTGAGGAGAAGATATCCGAGTATTCCTCCACAACCTTATCTACTTGCTTCTGCTGTGTGGAGAGGTCGGCTACAGAGATCCTGGATGTGGCTGTGATCTTTTTCTTATTCAGAGAGTGAATCACGAAGAAGACAAACTTCCCCATCTGAGAGATGACCTTACTGCATTTCTTAGAAGAGATCAAGGAAATAACACTAGGTGGGACTGCCTCGGGTATCATGTAAAATTTCCTGTTCAAAGTAATAATAACACTACGAGGCCTAGAATCATATACAACATGACGTTTCCATAAATAAGGTTGGCCCAAAAGAACATTACAAACTTCGAGAGGAGAAACATCACACAATACCTCATCTTTGAAGGGCTTGATGTCGTATGACAGTCGACATTGTTGGATGACACGAAGATCGCTTTCTTGGCGAAGCCATCCAATGGTGTAGGGTTGTGGGTGCAATGTTGTTGGTAGGGCCAACCGCTTGACGAACTCTACTGATATGAGGTTCTTCTGGCTAGTGCTATCAACGATGAAGTGCAGCGGGGTTCCTTTTACCCACATCTGTGAATGGAAGAGGCACTCTCCTTCTTCTGGCTCGTATGGTTCACTAGGCTGGAGCTTGGTGGTAGCAACGGTGGCACTGGGTTCCGCGTCAATGATCCATATTCCCCTTTTTGGTTCTGGCTCAGAGTCAGAATCCGCATCTGATTAAGAGGCTTTCACTTCGGCCACCAACGACTATTTTGAGTGGCAGTCAGCAGTGTTATGCCAAGGGATCTTATAGAAGTTTCACCACTTCCCAGTATCTTTCTTTGTCTTTCCGGTGTCCTTCTTTACTTGCGGCTTGGACTGGTAGTCCTGATACTATCCATCTTTGCTCTGTCCTTTGTTCTGTGGGTTGGGGCCACCCTTTCCTGGCTTTTGTTGTGAGGGGTTCCCAGGCCCAAATTGCTGCATCTTTTGTTTGAGCTTATGCTCGATTTTGATGGCATATTGGTAGGTCACGCCCAAGGATGAGATGTACATAAATTCCATTTCAGTCTGGATGTATCTATGTAGAGCACCGCGATACTTGAGCACCATATGTCGCTCCAAATCTTTGATACCCAGATTGGTGCGCAAGGTATGGAAGATATTTGTGAAATCTGGCACTGCTTGGTCTCTTTCTTGCTGTAGTGTGGTCCATTTCGTATACAGGTCGTCATAACTTCCGACAGGGTAGTATTGTTCCTTAATAGCATCCATGAAGGATTCCCAGGTGGATGTGACTGAAAATAATGAGGTTTCCTCTGTTTACTTTTGCTCACAGAAAGTTTCCCACCAATATTTGACATGGGGAACGGCTTTGAGGAGCGCAAAAGTAATATTTTCTCTATTCAAAAAGTTAAGGACAGAAAAATACCCTTCTAGTATATTCAACCACTTGTCTACAACATCTGTGTCTATCTGACCTTCAAATATAGGAATATCAAAGTTTATTTGTACCTTGAAGGGGGCAACGCCTCCGTTCGAAGAAGATGCGTCGCCTATTGGTAGTCGCCGAAGGATTTGCATGAAACTATCCATCATCTCGTTCCTCTATTGCGTGAGGTCTTTCTCAATCAACAGTTTGAAAGGATCTCTTGTCTCGTACTCTTTGTACTCTGACCTCGTTGGGGACATGCATTAAGATGACAAGGAGCAGACCACTTTGATACCATTGATCCAAATCTTATGAGCATAACGAAATGAATACAAATTATTAATAGGTGCTTAACAAAAAATAACATATATACAGTAAAACTGGTTTTCTATTCAATAACGAAATAAACTGAAACTGTAAAATGCAGCGGAAACAAGCTTGCTGGAATGGTGGCGGCTTATCTCTGAGAAGAGATGTGACGACTGCGCACATTCGCCAGAAAAAGATTACAATGAGGCCCTGAAGGCCTTTTTACAATAAACAAGAATGCCAAAAACCCTAGACGTCCAAAAACCTAACCCTAGGAGATGAAGCGCCAAAAGTCATGTGGGCCTTATTTGGGTAAGTTAGTACATCAACTTCCCGGGGTCGTAACTTTTGCATACGATCTCCGTTTTAGGCATGTGATAGCCCGTTGGAAAGGTATCATTGAGGAGATTAATTTTGGGGGCTCAAATATGCCTTAGGATATCATTGAGGATATCGATCCTGAAAAACCTTCATTTAGGCCCTCAAAATGGCCCCGAAAGTTAAAACTACTAAAAATAGTAAATTGCCAAAATTGTCAGAAAACTGTTTTGAGCTAGATGGAAAAGGTGGGTGGCCACCGATATCCATATGGATCACCCAAAGAGAGACTTTCAATCATAATATTAAATTCAACCTTTGTATCAAGATCTGCATTACATAATTGTTGAACAAAGTTTTCTTCAAACACTTCTTCAAACACCTGACATATAACCAATCTATTGTTCATGATTCCAACCATACTAAGATTTCCATTGAGAAGAATGTATAATTCCTCTATGAGTAAATGAGTGAAGAAATAAATCATGAACCCACAGACATTGGTCATCTAGAATGCTAGTCTTAGAGCATCATAATCATTTGAAATATTCCACATTTCTCATTCACAAGTGCGGGTCACAATGTCCTCGAGGCATGATCGATAAGGTTACCATTTATAAGGGTTTTCAATAGAGTGTGGTTGGTCAATTACACAACTTTGTGCCAATTCTTGTCGAGATATATGACCAATATCTTCATGATGTGATCAAAAAATCTTTTTGAGTTGGTTTGGGTGGCCGAGTGCCTTGTTGGGATGAAAAAAAGTAGAAATTAACCCTATAACTGCACATTTTGTAGGCCCATGAAATGCAAATGCCATTGGCATTATTTGGGTTTTGAATGGTCAACAAAGACAATAGAGTCCATTGTAATCCTGTAGTTGTCCACTTATTAACTCACTCTTAAATTAGAGGTCTTAGAACTGGAGGTTAAAAGTTTGCTTTCCTTTTTCCAATCTTCAACAATAATTTGCAGATTCAATGGTTTATGGCCCTTTACTTCATATTTGTACCGATGGATATTTTCGACAAGAAAAAAGTATTGTGAGATTTATCTCTACTCAAAGGGATTTTTTATTGTCAAGTTAGAAAATATAGTTAAATATCAAAGAGTTTTAGAGTAGGGTCTTGTTGGAAAATATTTAACAGACAACGCATGCTTGTATACTTGTCATTGATGGCAAGTAAAATAGTGAAGATGGCATGAGTATAGAAAGTATGAAATAGATGGGCATTATGAGAAGACGCTGCAGAGAAGATTCAAATAAACTCAGAAGAGATAGTGCAGAGGATTGTTGGCAGATCATCGATGGCAAGATCAGAGTAAGTGGAACAAAGTAAGCTCGGGAGGAGAAGCATCATTTCTGATCGTTGGATCCCATTTACAATTCTCGATGACCGTCAGATCAAGTGTTGATCGGGACTGCTCGGGAGGAGAAGCAACATTTCTGATTATTGGATCCCATTTACAATTCCTGATGACCGTCAGATCAAGTGTTGACCGGGACTGTTGATCCCACGCCATTTCAGAGTTTCACGACTCGCAACTTGGAGAGGCAAGAAACATAACCATCGAAATTGCGATATGTGAAATTGCGATTTAATCGCAACTGTCAGATCAAGGTGTGTTCTAGATCGTTGATCCGACTCCATTTCGGAGTTTCACGACTCACGACTTGGAGAGGAAAGAAATATAACCACTGAAATCACGATATGAAAAATCGTGATTTAATCACAACCTTAGATCAAGTTGTGATCTAGACCATTGATCCGACTCCATTTCAGAGTTTTGCGACTCGCAACTTAAAGAGGCAAGAAATATAACCACCGAAATCACGATATGCGAAATCACGATTTAATCACAGCCATCAGATCAAGGTGTGATCTGGACCGTTGATTCGACTCCATTTCGGAGTTTCGCGAATCACGACTTGGAGAGGCAAGAAACATAACCACAAGAACGCCAAAATCACGATATGAGAAATCGCGATATGATCTAAGCCATTGAATTAAGATCATATCTGGATCGTCGAATCATAGGACAAGTTGCTGACTTGGATTCAATGGAGCATGGTGTGGAAACTCGTGAGATGCGAAATCACGATATGATCTGAGCCATTGAATTAAGATCAGATCTGGACTGTCGAATCATAGGACAAGTCACTGACTTGGATTAAATGGAGCATGGTGTGGAAACTTGCAAGATGCGAGATCACGATAAGATTTGGACTTTCAGATCTATGGAGATTTCAACCGTTGATCAGACCCAATGAAGTTTATAAACTTGCGAAATATGAAGTTCCTTTTGGTACAGCCTCTGGTCACCGCCGGTGATCACGAGAAGGGAGGGAGTCAGTTCAGATAAGCTCCATTTTGGGGTTTCAGGGATTGCGACTTGGAGAGTTGAGATGCCTCATCTCCAGATTCACAAAATGCGAATTTGCGAAAATCACTTTATGCATAAGCACTTGGTCATGGCCTTGGTCATATAGAGGAAGGAGCTAGCGCAAAAAATCTCTGTATTGGAGTTTCGAAGATCACAATATGAAGTGTCGAGACACTTGGCCACAAGAATTCTGAAATAATGAAACCCAATTTAAAGGAAATATTAATAAACCTCATCCAACGGTGTAGATAAACTTGAATATGATCGGACGGCTACTGTTCTCTCTCACAATTAATTCATCAGTTACGAATCAGTTAGCAAAACTGATTCATGATTCCTGATCGATTGGCATTTTAGTTGCTTAGACGGTTTTTATTTTGCCTCAGAAGATTCGAAGGGTAACTGCTGTGGGTGTGGTGTATAAAAGAAAAAGATACAGATTGTACGTGGTTGGTCATTCTGGACGAAAAATGAATTAAACTGTAAGAAAGGGAAAATCACAGGATGCACAGTGTGAGACTGAAAATATGCGCAGTGTGAGACTGAAAAATGTGTGCAGTGTGATATAAAACTCAGAGAAGAGTAACAGATGAAGAAAAGACTTGAAACTGAGAAGAATGACAAAACAAGTTGAAGCAGAGCAGAATTACAGAACAAACAAAGGAAGAGAAGAATTGCAGAACAGTTAGAAGAAGACCATATTTACAGAACATAGAAGAAGTGGTAAGAATCAATTTATCTGTGTAGTTGGTTGTTTATTTATTCATTTATATTCCAGGGTGGTTGGGAGGTGTTATAACCCTAAATTTCACCACACATGCTTACCTGGCATCAGACCAACTTATATCCCTTCATTTCCAAAACATCTGTTGAACAACTCTTTGGAAATCCTCTTGTGTCAAGGCCCACACGCCCTAGCCCATTACTGCATGTGTGTGCACGCTGGCTGGCTCACTACAGCCCGCATGTACCTAAAAAAGCACGAAAAAAGGAAAGTTTCCGATGGAACAAAAAGCTATGGGTCAGTTAATCAAAACTCCCGACCATGCATGGCCGAGGGTTCGTCCAAAACCCTAGCTCCTTCTAGCCTATAAAAGAAGGGGTAGGGGTACCATTTGAAGGAGGAAAAATAATAGCGAAGAAACTCTACCCATTTACGTAATACATTGTCCCAACCCTTTAGCCTTTCCTCATGCCAAAGGAGATTTAACGCAAAGTTGTTGAAGGACAGAAGAAGAGGAGCCCAGGATCAGGTTCAAGGAGCGGTGGCCGGTCTCAACTTTGATTGTAAGTTGATTCATTTTCAGTAATAAAAAGAATACTTTTCCCGTCCCAATGCATGGATTGTCTATGGTTTGGTTAATTTATGCTTGATTTCTAACCCTTGAGTAGAGAAGTAGCATGCATGCATAGTTGGTGTTTGTCTTGAGTGCAGGTCATCCGTGGAAGGAGCAGCGCAAGCAAGTAATCGAAGAGCAACGGAGGATCTACATCGAACGTCGGTAATAAGGTTAGCGGTTCTTCTCCATGCATTTACTATGAAAGAGGGGTTTAAGTCTTGGGTGGTAGGTAAACAAGTAATTTCTTTTCGGTCAAAATCTGCATGCAAGTCTGACCCTAGTTTGCTAGTTCGTAGGGTATTTTTCCCAACAACAGAATTGGCGACCGTACTGGGGATAATACTCTTTAGGGTTTCTGGATTTATTTAAAGTTTTTGGGTAGTTTAAAGATTAGGTTTTCTGTTTTTCTTTGCCTGTCTTTTTCTGTAAGGTCTAAGCTAGCAGGGAGCATGGTTCTTCATACCAGTTTTCCCTGACTTTTGCTTTACGATAGTTGTCAGGACACACAGAGGTACATGCGACCTGCAGAAGGCCTGCACGCGTGTACCCGCGCCCTATCCTCTTACAACCTGCGTGTGAATTCTAGCTGTAGAGATAGCAGTAGCGTGTAGGGGTTCAAAGAACTTTAGAGGCAGTCCTCCTCTTCCCTGTCAGAATTATACATTCTCAGGGGGTTTTCTGTAATCATGTCTGAGTCTTGCTGGTTCACAGTCCTATCTCAGATTTCTTTTTAAGCCTTATTATTCCTTGCATTATTTTTCTTTTCTGTTAGAAAGAGAATCCAAGCCCTCAAGGGACCTTGGTTATCAATACCAGAGGCCTCTTCCTGGTCTGGACTGCCTGTTTTCATTTTTGTCTTAGAATTTAGACATACACGCGGCCTATACAAGGTCATCCCGCGTGTACATGCTTCCTGTTTCAGCTCAACACGCGTTTGCACACGTGTTGTTTTAGTGACAGTAGCGTGCTTGACAGGATACTTTTTGTTCAGGGTGGGGAAGTCATCCCCTCCTTTGATGAGAAGTATTCCTCTCAGGTGTTTGAGTCTAGGATTGAACAACCAACAGGTTAGGTCATATTACCCTTAGCCTGCTTTTTCTCAGTTGATAGTTGACAGAAAATAAAAATAAAAATTGTTTTTTTTTTTTTTGGTTTTTAGACAAGCGTGAGATTCTTTGTTTTTGTTTTTTATTGCCATTGTGTGATTCTTTACTCTGATTCTCTGCGATCTGCACTTTTAGCCAGAATTTTTCTTTCTTGGTTTTGTGCTTGTCGGTATTTTCCCTTTGTTGTTTTACTAGCACTTAAATAAATAAATAAATAAAATCTCTTTTCATTGTCTTCTTTGGTTGAAGAGTGTGTTTTTGCATCATTTGCTAGGGAAAAGTCTTTTATTTCATAAGTTTTTACAGTGAATTTAGAGCATAAGTAGCTCGTAGTAGAGCGAAATTCCTTTAAGTTTGTTGTATAAAATCTTAGAAAAATTGAAAAGAAAAAGAAATCTTTCTTTGTGAAAAG
>SNQJ01S0018300.1:8434-31048 GCA_010110895.2 Picea sitchensis | reverse complement strand
ATTCAGAGATAAATGTACATATATGTGGAATGCACGGAAATACGACAAACTTTTATTTGTCATAAAAAAAAAAACTTTTGAGTAGCAATACTCGAGTATCAGTAAAATTTCATATCTATAAAAACGAAAAAATAACAAATTTATGAAACACATGAATCTGGATCCAAACATAAATTTATATACATCCTTAAAGAGCCGAACCGAGTAGGGAATAGTTTAGACATGAAAAATATTAATTTAGAAGATGTTAATCTGAAATCTTCGTTAGTCTGATACGATTTGTGTGCCTCTTCGAATTGCTTGTACAAATATCAGTCTCTATCGAATTACAGAAGCACAAGAGCAATTAAAAGATCAACTTTTAGTAGCAATACTAAAAGCTTTTGAGCAGCAATACTCCAGTATCAATAACATTTAATATCCATAAAAACGAAAAATAACAAATTTGACATGAATCTGGATGCGAAAATAAATTTACGTCCATAAAGAACCGAACCGAGGAGGGAATAGATTAGAAATGAAATAAATCTTAACCTAAATATTTTCATAATACAATTAAAATTTTTAATTTAGAAGTTGCTAATCTGAAATTATAATATCAACTTTGAGCGCGCAGAACCATACAATAGAGAATTTTTCTGCTTCTGTAAACATCTATAGTTCACATCAGCGTCTGTAATTATTTTTTATGGAAAACATACTGTAATATATGAATGCAAGCAAAGCAAAGCTGTTCTATCCCGTTGCTGGCATCCTTGCATAACCATAGTGAAAAGCTGATGATCATTTGTTCCAATAATGTACTATTTTCTTTTATTTCTTTTATTGATTTTCGCCATAATTGGTTAGCTTCGTTTATATATATACACATAGGTATAATCTATTCCTACGTCTGTAGAATCCCGAGATCACATTAATTGTTCATGCGAGGAGACATGAAAGTGGAAATGTTGTCCCGTAATACATTGCTTGTTCCTAAACCGGTAAAAGTGAAGAATACCTGAAACAGTTGGCAAAATAAGACGTTTTATTTATTTAGGGATCGGTGAGGGCGGAGGAAGCCGGCGGAGCCAAAGCTAGCCATGATGATGGAGAGGCGGCCGTTCCAGAAGCTTCAGGGGCCTGCACGTGGCAGCCGCTGGTTGGGGTTTTTGAGTTGCAAGCGTGAGAAAACAGTAGCGGGGCCTTTTGATTCCCTATCATCTCCCGTGCAGGTGCAGGCAGAGTCGGATACCAACGAACAATCCTCCCACTCGAGTCTTGAGCCCATCTTAACTTGGGTGCAGTGAGACGAGCTACGTACATTGAGACGAGATCAGCCGGCGTTCTACACGGTTGTGGCATAGGACGTGGTTGCCCAATTTGCACGGAAGGTGACAGAGAAAGCTGAGTACCCTCCATCTCGGGGGCGGAGTGTATGTGGCTGTTAAGCATTTCGGCTTTGGATGGAGACTTGTAGACCGTTAGGGCAGAAGCGATTTTGGCATTAACGGCGAAATCTTTAACAACTGAGGTTGTCGTCTCAATCATATCTCTGTTTGTCGTAGTCTGCCCTGAAGGGGAGGAATATTCCGGTTGCTGCGATGAAACGCCGTTGGATACAGCCCCCGACCCCGACCCCGACCCCGCCGTTGTGTTATCATGAGATGAAGCCGACCGCCGCGGATAGAGAACGTCCTCTATCTGCACTCGGCTGCACGGCATAGTAGCCATGTTGGGCCATATAAACGTGCCCTCCGGCTTACATACCCTGAAACCTGTCCGGCCGGCATGCTGTTCTGGCAGTCTTCCATTTGCGTCGTGATAGACAGCGGGTTTGTAAAATGGCGGATTCTCACCACCCTTGCCGCTCCGACCGCCGTTTTCGGCTTTCTCCGTGCTACTAAATGCGCTGCTTGGATTAGAGATCGTCGTCTGTAATTCGCTCAAACGTTCAACAGCAGCCGGCGACTGCGAAGAATTAGGAACAGTTGCCCCGTTTTCCTTTAATTTATCGAAGAATTTCAAAACCTTGTTCATGTCCTCCTGCATATCATAACCACCAGTTATAAATTGACCTCGGATTTCGTATAAACCAAAGCAACGAGTTTGCCAATTCGGTTTCGAACGATAAATTACCTGCATTTTTTCTAGGTTTGTTGACATATCTGCAACCTGATCTTTAAGGTGCTTCTTTTCGGCTAACAGACTTTGGTAATTGTTCTCCATGTCCTGAAAGCTCGTTAATGAGTGTAAAAGACTCGAATCTAATATTTTATGTAAAGAAATAATTTTTTCACCTAAAATTTCAAATTACCTGGAAAAACTTCTGAGTATCAGTTTCGAGGCTATTAACCCGTTCAAGTATACTGCAACGCGACCTGTCAACAATTTGGTCACATTATAATTTACGGTTTCTGAATTCATGCTTTACAACATAGGATGGCAAAATAGGCATAACAAAGTATATTTTGGCTAACATGCTGATAAGTAAGCAGATGCCTGTCAATCACATACATTTTACGGCCAGCTTGAATAATCTTCTCCACTTGACTGTCACCAGGGCTCATTGGACGCTTTAGATCGTCGGTCACCGGTTCCATCTGCATTACCATTAGAAACAACATATATATATTTAACAGGTTTTGCCGTTGAACGTATCCTCAATTAACATTAACCCTAAACCAACTGCAAACTTAATTTTCTACTTTTTTTTACATAATTTGCTATAGATCTCACATTAGGAAACTGCGAGTGATCGTTCTCTTCAAGGCTTTTGCTTTGTATTCGCTCAACATCGCTTCTCAGAGTTGTTATTTCTATCCTCATGTCCTGCAAAACATTAAACATAATAAATAAAAATACCAGTTACTCTACAGATTTGACAAAGTAGTGCGAGAACGAGAAGATACCTTCAGCTTTTCATTAAAGATTCCATCGTTCTCTGCCGAAATACCATAATCTCCTTTCCTCTCCGTGTTATCTATGCTTTTCATAGAAGACAAGGAACGCAATTGGCTGAAAAGAGACATTAAATTAGACGGATTGTTGTCTTTCAAACGATAGTAAATTTCAGTATAAAACAAGTGATGCTCGTTTACCTCTTCAGCTTGCCAATGTCTTCTCTAATGATTTTCATTTCTTCAGCTTCCGAGGGTGTCATTCCTCTCCCATAACAATTCAAAGGCAACATATCCCCAGGCTTCCAACCGGGTGGAGGAACCCAAGCAGGATCTTCAATACCGGCCTGTTTTCTTATCTCCATAAGCCCAGCCGGCTCAAGCCAGTACTCCATGGCTCCTTCGGCATTATGACGGCGCCTGAAACGCTCCCCATTCGTGATCACGGTGTCTGTCATATGCTTGAGCAGGTGATCTAGGAGCCCCGTGTCGCCAATATGCTTTCGAGCTTCCTCTCTCAGCGCAGGTCGTAAAATTGGCTTGCCCGGAGCCGCTTTCTTTTCATGCATGATGTCCAACAGCTTTAACTGTGCTGTCCTATATCTGTCAACGCAGTGAATTGCTACAGTTAAAACTTGAAACTTGAATTTTATTTAAAGCCTGGCATGTATATGCACACTAGTTCTGCTCTTACAATCCCTCATGAACGAAGTTAAATGAATAGTCACTAGTCCATACCTGTCACTTGTCCATCTCCCTTGCATATCCCTAGGGAGTTTGAGCATGCTTGTTTTATCCTTCTCGCTGCCAGGTACATTGAAAGACACGTCATCCTCTTCAATTGTAATGCGCTGCCGTTTGGGGGCACCTCTCCTTCGAATTCCCGGCGATGACTGTTCGTCGTACTGTGCCACCTTAACCTCGTTCTTGCTACGATGCTTTCTATTGAACCTTACTTTCCGACGTACTCCCCATTTTATTGGAACGACGTCCTGTTCCACGTAAGAAACGATGCGTCGGTCCTCGCTACCTGAGATACAGCAAGAAATAAAAATCTCCGCATACATAGAAACCTAACATTAAATGATTTAAAAGTGAAAGTGTCGTTTTACCGTTAACAGGACAGTCCCTCTCCCCGAATTTGGACGATGTGTCTGTATCCAAAATGGCCTCACCTGCACCTGGACTCTGTTGTGTGTTTGAATTAACTAGCCAGAAGCTTTCGAGCTGACGCCGTTCAACGTATTCTGTCCAGGATATTGGCTTCGCAAGAACTCTTTCAGCCAACCTTAGACTCATGGCAAATTGTTCGTCCAACGCAGGATGCGTTCCAGTTAGCGTAAGTTGATGGGGCTGTGGGCTTTGTTGTGATGCATTCTTGTTAGCACCTTCGCAAAATTCCCTTCCGAAATGCTTTCTGAGCGAGAGATTGCTTGGAAATTTCACGGAAACGTTAACCTCTGTTTTCTCTGTCACCTGAAGCACAGAAAGCAATATTTAGTTCTTGATGTTGAAAACTATACGTACGTTTTACTTTTCTTCAGAATCTGTATACATACCACCACAACACGAATGGATTTGAGATGAATCGGTGCCTTTGGAGGTAAGTTCTTGTGCTCGATCGCGTAAAAACTCCCCACTTTTATCGACGCCGCATATTTTTCTGTATCACACAAATTTTGTAATGAAATAGAGATTAACGGGTCTCATCCCGCAAGTATCATACATACTAACCATGAAATAATAAGATGGACGGCACTTGTAAGTTTCTTGTTAATTTGAGGTTTAAGCAGAATTCCAAATGAAAGGCGTTACCAGATCCATTGTCTAAATCCCCAGAAACAAAATCTTCAAGAGGAGGCAGCTCTTCTTTTTCTGATTTCTGCAAAAGATTGTCACAGTTGTTCTCATGATCCGTCCAGCCTCGTTTCCTTTTTTTCAATGCACCGTCGAATCGGCACAGGACATAATTTCCGAGGTGTTCAATATTCTGTAGAAGCTGTCACGATACCAGAATGTCTAAGAAAAGCTGCGTCCTCTTTAGTTAAAAGAAAAAACAGCGCGGCGAGGGATTAGGCCTACTAACCGAAGCAGGATTCTGATTTCCCCTTAGCGCTTTTCTCCAGGCTGAGCGGGACTTGGAGTCGGTTTTGCCGTCAGAAGACAAAATGATTTGCAAGCCTTCCTCTAAGTCCAGCAAGCTTTGTGTAATGTCCTGAATTGTCTTGCTTTCTTTTACTTTGAGAATCCATTCCTGTTTAACACCGACATACAAAAGTTTAAGGGAATTTCAATTCAATTTCTAAAATGCTCATGCAAATGGATAGGGACAGGCTATAAGCGCGGAGGAATATTTAGAGCCATGCGAAGTTTCACCGCAGGTACTTCAAGAAAGTACACATCATGGAACACGGAATACGTAGAAAACACTTTTCACGGTTCAACATGTAGTTCTTTGCCGCCATTAAAGCAACAACTCTTACCGAACGTTTATCCGTCCAGCACGCAGGTATGACATCCTTCCGTAGTGTATTTTCGAGTTGGACAAGCGCCTGAAATAGAATTCCAAGAATTTACCGGTTGGAAAACGAATAAGATTAAAATTTTAGGGTTTGATCAAGAGAGTAAGTAGAATCTCTAATATCTAGAATTTAAACGTTGAAGAAGAAAACGCACGTCCACCAGATTCTGGATCGAAACACCGTTTTCCCGATTGAAATCTTTCTGCTTCTTGAAAGCGCGTCGAATGCGTGTAACTGCTCGAAAGAAGAGTATAAAATGTTTTATTTGTGATGCCTCTTAAAAGGGACCAGCATTAACTTCAACATAAATGTGAAATCTTTCGTCGTTCTATACTATGTCGGTGTTCGGTTTCTAGCTTGAAAAAGGGAATTTCTAGATTTGAAGAACGAAGTAAGAAAGACAAGATTTCTTAAACAGGTCCTTCATCATAACAAAAACAAGAAGACTCAGTTAATATTGCCGCTTAAATACTGAATACTGCAAGGCCAAATACCCGATTCAGAAATTCTGGTAAATGAACCAGTTTCTATCGAATAAGAATACTCGTAGAAATAAATATCATCCTCAGGCTTCTCTGTGGAAAACCTGAAAGAAATTAAAATGTTCCGACCGCAACTTCAGTTATAACTTTGCCCAAAAACTTCAAGAAAAACGGCCATCAGTAGAAGGAAACGACATATAAACGTGCTTACCTCCTCGCTTCATTATTTAGCTTCAAGTATTCCGACTTAGTTACAATCCTGCAACGCTTCGCGACGGTCTCAAGCAGCTGATCGTCGAAATAATTTGTATCTTTCAAAGAATGAAGAAACTCAATCTATAATGTTATCATCGACCATAAATTCTAAAGCTGTTCCATTACATTTTTCAAAGCTTTTACTAAAAATGTAGAGAAAACCCTGAAGTGAACCGCGCGAATTCTGGACGAAAATCAAAGGTACAGTGAGAAAGGATACAATATACTTCATCCTTCAAGGGATTCGAAAGGGGTTCGTGCTGGAGCTCTCGAGATCGATAATACCTGAAAACCAAGACCTCGAAACTCCGTTAGCCCTAGGGTTATCATATCCTTTCGAAGCAGTCCCGTCATTTACAAAAAAAAGAAACTTACCACCGTATCTTTATCCATTTTTTCCCTTCCTTATCGCGGTACAATTTCTGCACCTCTGCAATGAAAAGTTCGGCCGTGGGATCCGCAGGATGCAGACATACGCAATCGCCTGCGAGTTAACAATGAAAAATAAAACCCTTACAATCAAATCAAAACAATGTTTGCAAGAAACCACATCTGCCAAATGGGCCAAAACCACCCGTTCCGTCCATCTAACGTATTAAATTTAACATACCAATACGTAATTGTTGACCATACTTCGTCTGAAAACCACCATTATCGTCATTGTTCTCTACCATTTCCACGTCCGACATCTCTTAAAAGAATCGCCTGTATTTCACAACAAACCCAGTCGATTATCAGAACCTAGAGAAATACAAAACAATAAATTCAGTTCCCAAAACCAATATATAAACCAACGTATCTGAGAATTTTAATGTATACGTTCTAAACAACAAGAACGCAAAATCTTGCTCACCCACTGAAAAAAATTGCTTGCTTGACTATGTCCCAGGATCCAAACTCCTTAGCATCCCAATTTCAAATCAGAATACACAATTTCTCGCAAAGAAAATAACAGGTCGCCCAAGCTTCTTTGGCAAGTTCTCGACTTTTGCAACTTGACAACCCCTCTGAAACCCTAAATATATACATTTTTTTATTAACATTCCTCCCAGTTTTCACTGCCTCTTCGGGTAAACCTAAATTAATTTACCGCGATGTGACTGCGTGAAGAGAGCGGAGCGAGTGGGTTGCGATGTGGAATGATGAGTAGTCGCTGTCCTAAACGATCATCGAAAACACGCCGTGACGTCTAACTGTGTGGTCCCGACCGTCCAGGGTAATATATTCTTATTTAAAATTTGCAACACATAGTTATCCTTTAACGACAGGAATCATTGTTCTCTACCATTTCCACGTCCGACATCTCTTAAAAGAATCGCCTGTATTTCACAACAAACCCAAATGATTATCAGAATGAGACTGATTTATTTATTTATTTATGGTCCATGGGAGCCACAATCCTAGCATCCCATTTCCTGTGTTCTCAGAATACACAATTTCTCGCAAAGAAAATAACAGGTCGCCCAAGCTTCTTTGGCAAGTTCTCGACTTTTGCAACTTGACAACCCCTCTCAAAACCCTAACATTATGCAGACATTTTTTTATTAAATATTCTCCCAGTTTTCACTGCCTCTTTCTGGTAAACCTTGTACCACTTCTACTGCATGTGACTGAAGAGAGCGGAGCGAGTGGGTTGCGATGTGGAATGATGAGTAGTCGCTGTCCTAAACGATCATCGAAAACACGCCGTGACGTCTAACTGTGTGGTCCCGACCGTCCAGGGTAATATATTCTTATTTAAAATTTGCAACACATAGTTATCCTTTAACGACAGGAAGATTCACGGCTTCCATCCCATTCGACAAGACGAGAGAAAGATTTGTCTTTCCATAAATTGAGTGAAGCCAGATGTTTGTAACCGGAGTGACTACATTTCAATTGCATGTAGAGGAGGGGTGAGAGATGCATGAAGGGTTAAAGTGGCTGATTTTACTAAGACCAGGGTAGGTATGGATTTATACATTTAGGCTAGAGTTCGTTAGGATGTCTTGGGTTAAGGTTAAACACATTTAACCGCCAGCTAGCTAGCTGGCCTCGCTGGTTAAAGGTTGTCATCCATTCCATTCTTTTCTGGCCGGTTTTGGTGACCGTCTTTGCCCTTATATTGATTTTGTTGAGATTTTATTTAGATACATAAATTGCTACTTGTGCCTCTATGGTTGCTCAATAAAATTGTGACCGGAGATTCAGATTGAAGGCAAAAACATGACGGAGGGTTTGCATTTTTAGCAGAAGCGTAAACCTTTGTCGCTCAAATATGTACTGATTCTGAAGGATTCGCCCGCTCTCAACCGTGTGCGTTAAATAAATAAATAATGATTTTGAGCACGCGCGCTTGGAGATGACTTGATCATAATGCCGTTGCGTATAATTTAATTGTGAGGAACCCTTTTTGGACAATTATATTCAGATATTTTAGTTTTGTATTGATATTTTCAAGTTACTAAAATTGTTAATAAAAGTTTAGACGTGGTCATGTCATCGGGGGGATAACTCTCTATCATCATTTCGTACGTTGCGTTTCTAATTATTATGAATTTTGTTTGATTGAGATGTAGTAGGAGGGTCATGTTTTGAACGCAACCATAGATTTTAATGTGTAATAGGGAGCTTTTTATCAGTAAATTGGGTTGTGAAAAGCCCCATGGGATAGTGCACTTGGTGAGACGTGCATATATTCTTTTGGTTCATGGAGAGGTCACGGGTTCGAGTATTGTGTCCCTGGGGTTGCGGAACAAACTACTTTTGTTTGTTTGTTCTAGGTTAGTTTTGCAACGCAAGGCTTCAATGCAAGAGTAACTCAACTCAATGGGAAGTGGGGAAGTATCAGGTGAGTATCGCGAATACAATAACAAACTACTTTTGTTTGTTTGTTCTAGGTTAGTTTTGCAATGCAAGGCTTCAATGCAAGAGTAACTCAACTCAATGGCCACATATTAGCTTGGAGATCTTGTACTCGTGTGACACGGGGTCGATTTTTGTCAGCCCGCAAACATGGGGCACTAGTAAATCGGGGTGAGAATCGAACTTGAGACCTTCTTTTTACATTTCCTTCCATTTACACAACAATTCCCAATCGGTCTACACCCCGCTAGCTCAAGAGATAGACATCGATTGACACATACAAGAGACATTTTCACAAAACAATGACAAGATTACAAAGAACAATGCATTGGCCCAAACACCATTCGCCAAGGATACTTGAACAACACAATGTCATACGCATTGGTCCAAACACCATTCACCAAGCATACTTGAAAAACAAAATGCCATACACATTGGTCCAAACACCATTCACCAAACATACTTGAGATGGAGTCCAAGTATTCAAGGACACCAAAATCAATGAGAGGAAAATAAAATAAACCAAAGATTGATGATTTCCCATGGAAGATAACACTCTTCAAACTTCACATATTTTCAAGAAAGGTGGCAATCCAAAGATTTAAAGGAAGTGTCAAGCATGCATTATTAAGTCATTTAAGCCATCCAATGACCACTCTCCCAAGTGAACTTCCTAGTATCCGGATACTAGGACACACTATCTTAGCATAATAACAAATTGTAGATAATATCTCAACCACACGCCAAAATAGAGTTATCTAGTTGGAGAGAAACTCTCATATCCAACTAGATCTAACAACATCCTAAAAATTAAAAACATACTTCTCATGTAGAGACAAACTCTACCTCTTAATGACCAATACAATAACAAACCACGATCTTCTTGTATGATCAAATATCACATACTAAGATATAATACAAGTAGGAGTTAATAATTCCAACACCCCCTACCCCATGTTAATGAGTACTTGTCTTAATCTATGTCAGGGCAAGTCTTCATCATCATCTATTTTTATGCAAAGAATGTTCCACCATGAATTGAAGAACCTCCTGATCAACAAAGCCTATATCTAGTCTAACCTAGAACTTACATATCACACCTCAATCATGTAGACATCATCAAACTATCAAAGTCCATATAATTGAATAAACATGCATTGAAATACATGGCTACCTAACCATTGCAATCGTTGTTCTAATAGGATGTCCTTTAGGTACATGGGAATTGGTTTCCTGTATTCAACCTGAATATCTTGTAATGTTTGCTTCATCCAAAGGACTTGTGCACAACAGATGGTTGCTGCAATATATTCTTCTTTTGCAGTAGACATAAAGATTGATGATTTCTTTTTACTCAACCAGGACACCAAGCTATTTCATAAGAAGAACGCACATCCACTTGTGATTTTTCGGTCATCTATAAAGCTTGCCTAATCAGCATCAATGTATGTTGTTAATGTAAAGTATTCACCTTTTGGATACCATGATCCATAATCCAAAGTACTCTTCAAATATTTGAAAAATCTCTTAAATTCATGTACATGAGTTTCCTTTGGTCCATATTGAAACCTTGCAACAAATCCAACTTCTTGCGTGACATTTGGTCTTGATGTTGTCACATATAACAAGCTTCCAATTATAGATCTGTACAATTTTTGGTTTGGTTCCATGGATTCATCATCTTTGCTTAAATTGCTTCTTGTAATCATGGGTGTACTCATTGGCCTGAAGTCTTCCATTTTGAATTTCTTGAGCATCTCCCCGATGTATTTTGTCTAGGATATGAAGATACTTTTGTTGGATTGAGAAATTTGTAGTCTTAAGAAAAACGATAATTCTCCAAGCATTGACATTTCAAACTCCTTCTGCATTTCTAAAGCAAACATTTTACTCAATTTTTTAGTGCTACTTCCAAAAATTATATCATCCACATAAAAAACAATAATTACCATGTCCTTATCTTCTAGTTTGATGTAGATGTTGATGTCTGCAGTTCCTCTTTTAAATCCTTGTTGATGTAGATCCTTGTCCAGTCTTGAGTACCAAGCTCTAGGAGCTTGCTTTAACCCATAGAGAGATTTCTTGAGTTTTCATACACAATCTCTATCCTCTGATAATTGGAATCCTTTAAGTTGCTCAATATACTTCTTCTTCTATATTTCCATTTAGGAATGTATACTTGATGTTCGTCTGATAAATTTTTAAGTCTTTGCAGCAAGAAAATGCCAAAAGAATTCTAATAGCCTCCATTCTTGTTATAGGGGCAAATGTTTCTTCAAAGTCGATTCCCTCAATTTGAGCATATCCTTTGCATACCAATATTGCTTTGTTTCCTACTACCTATCCATTCTCATTTTGTTTATTCTTGAAGACCCATTTAGTTCCTATTACATTCTTATTCTTAGTTCTAGGAACAAGTTCCCAAGTTTGATTATTTTCAATCTAGTCCAATTCTTCATTCATGACATTAACTCAATGCTCATCTTTGCTTGCTTCTTCAAAGTTGTTAGGCTCTACTGTGGATAGTAGGGAAAAATGAACTTGCTTAGGAAAATTGTATTTTCTTCTCCTTATTTGAGGTCCTGCACTTTTACTTCCAAGAATTTGACTTTCAGGATGATTCTTTTGTACACACCTTGAAGGTGTCTTAGCACATCTCTTCTTTCTGTCTCCTATTATTCATATTTTTGTTGGACCTCCCATTGTGGTTCTACTTCTTGTTGTTATTGCTTTGTTTTTTCCTTCTTCTTGTTCTTCTTCATGTTGTCCTTCATCCAAATATTCATCTTCTCTTCTTCATTTTGTTTATTTTGAATTCTGATTTGATCGATGTGACCTTTCATCATCTACTTAACATTTGCACTCATTACTATCTTGTCTAGCCTTACATTGTAGCATCTATAGGCCTTTCTTTTGGATGGGTATCCTAGTAAAATTCCTTCATCTATTATGGAATGAAATTTTCTCAAATTTTCTTCATTTATTTTTATGTAACACTTGCTTCCAAATATCTTAAAGTAATTGACTGTTGCAGGTCTACATGCCCATAACTCATATGGTGTTTTATCATTGTTTGATCTAAGTAATTCTCTATTTAGGATATAAACAATAATATGTATTGCTTCTTTCCAAAAAATATTTAACACTTTGGACTCATTCACATGGTCATGGCCATCTCTTGTACAATTATGTTTTTTCTCGTTGCAACACCATTCTGTTGTGGTGTTCTAGCTCCTCGGAAATGTCTTTTGATTCCATGTTTCTCACAAATTGTTTCAAAGTCATTTGAGGTAAACTCACCTCCATTTTCTAATCGTAAGCACTTGATTTTAAGATCAGCTTCATTTTCAACATTTCCTTAAACACCTTAAATTTGTCAACTGCTTTTGATTTTTTCTTCAAAAAACCAACCCATGTCATTCTAGTATAATCATTAATAAATAATATAAAATAATGCTCACCTTGCAAACTCTTGGTTTTTTCTGGTCCACAAAGGTCAATATGAATTAACTGCAGGGGCTTTGAGGTTGAATGCTCTTTTTTCTTGAAAGTGACTCTGTACTACTTTCCATGTTGGCAATGTTTTCAAATATGATTTGAGGGTTTTATGATTGGTGGCATATCTCTTACAACCTTCCTCTTACTGATTTTTACCAAATTATCAAAGTGAATATGTCCCATTCTTCTATGCCATATCCAACTTTGATCGATCTGTCCCATGCAACACTTCTCTCCTCTTATTTCATCCAAAATGTATATGTTGTTAGGATATTTGAGCATTGTAGCAACCAGTCTTCCCAATTATTTCTTTCTTATTTCACATTTTTTATTGTCAAAGGCTAGAATATGTCCTTGGTCACACATTTGACTGACATTGAGAATATTTTACTTGATGTCTTCTATCAACAACACACTTTCTGCTTTGGCTTTCTCATTTCCAAGGATGATTGTTCCTTTTCCAATTATTTTGAAAGAACATCATTTCCAAAGGTGGCATTGCCTCCCTTTTCCCTTTTAAGAACTAAGAACCTACTTTGATTCCCGATCATGTGTTTGGAACATCCACTGTCGACATACCATTGATTTTCTTTTGCTTTGTGCATGTATGGATAGGTTATTTTCTTCCTTCTCTTGATGATCTAATTTTCTCCTCCACAACATTGTGTTTTCTCCCTTATGTTTAGCAGGGAATCTTTCTTTCATGTTTTTCTTGGTGGGTTCCAACCTGCTTTTGCATTCATGTGCTTTATGACCAAAGTTGTTACACTTGTAACATTCAATGTTGAAGTTCATCAGTGGAGCAAATGAGTTATAGTTTCTATCAACAAACCCTTGAGATGTTCTGTTTTTGTTGCTTACACATTTGTTCTTGGGAATCTTATAAGCATATTTGATTCTCAAGTAGTTGTCTCTTGCATTGGCCCTACAGGTAATGACTTTGTGCCCAAAATTATGACAACAAAAACAATAACCAAGAAACAAATTTTGATACCTTGTTCTGGGAGGTCTTCTTGATTCAACTACTTACTTGAAATCATCTCTGTTGTAGGAGGGAGCAGGTTTTTGTTGAACATATTTATTATGTCTATTGTATTCTGCATTTTTAGAAGCGTTTCCATTGCAATTGAAAATTTTAAGCACATTAGCATAGTTTTGAGTTGTTTCTTTCTTTTTTGGTATCACATGATTTGAACTTCCATCAATATTTTTCTAATTGTTGTCATAACCAAGACCGGTTTTTTCAAGTGGTGATTTTTGTATACTTCGAATATCTTCTAGGACTGCCAAACTATTTTCAAAATTCAAACTTGTATTCAACGGTGTAACTGTATTATTCAGTTCCTTTCTTAGATGTACAATTTCAAATTCTTTCTTATGACAAATGTCTTCCATTTCCTTAAGCTTATTTGTCAGAACTTCTTCAATTTTTCTAGCCTCCTCTAGCTATCTTTTTAGAATGATAATCTCAGTTTCACCATTGGTCTCATAAAGATCCTTTTTATATTCCCTCGATTGTTCCTTGAGTGATGCATTCTTCATTCTGAGTTTCTTTAGTTCATGTAGAGCACATATTAGTTCCCCTTCAATATTTACCTCTCCTTCCTCATCTTAATCTTCATTATTTGAAAATTCATCTTGATCATTCATAGCCATGAATAATAGGGAATATTATGTGATGTTAGCATCTTCACTAGATGAGCTACTTTCATCATTGGCATACATATTTCTCTTTTTCTTGTAATTTATTCTTTTTTTATATTTTTTGCTATTCTTCTAGTAGTGTTTATTTCTTTTGAAACCACAGTATTCTTCATTATTAGTTCTATGAGGAAACTTAGCAGAAAAATGTCCTAGTTTACCACAATTAAAACATTTGAAAGGGAGCTTACCTTTGTACTTTCTAGATCCCTTCTTCAGCTTCCTGATGAATTTTGCTTCTTTTGCATCTAAGTCTTCTTCAGATGAATCACTTGATTGGTATCCTTTTGAGCTTCTCCTTTTTTATGCTTTGAATGTTGCTTCAAGCTTTGATGGCTTTTCTTTTTCCATCCTCATTTCATGGGCTGTTAAAATTCCATACAACTCATCCATTTTCAAATTCTTTAGATTGATAGATTCTTCTATCGATGAAACCTTGGGATCAAATATTAGAGGAAGTAATCTTAATACCTTTTGAACAATGATATATTCTTTGATTTCTTCACCAATTCCTCTAATGGCATTTACAACTCCATCTACTATGAGGAAGTATGCCTCAATATCTTCATCTTCTTTCATTTTCAATCCTTCAAACTGTGCTCGATGTGTTTGTAACTTGGCCTACTTCACTTTCTCATCTCCTTCATAGATGTTCTTCAGCTTGTCCCAAATGTCATAGATTTACAATGCATGAATTTTACAAACTCAGAGCCTAAAAGACTAAATACTATGGAATTCAATGCTTTGGCATTACTTTCATGTAGCTTTCTTCCATTTACATATTTTGGGGGAGTGGTTGGTGCTTTGTATCCAATCACTACTGAGTTCCAGACTTCAAATCCTTGTTCCATAAGGAATACTCTCATTCTGATGCTCCAGAGAGCATAATTGGCTCCATCAAATAGTGGTGCTCCATTTTTTGAAATATTTTCTTGTTTGTCCATGTCTGCTACAAAGACATTCCTTCCAGTGGTTAAATTGTTTGAAGGAACCTACTATGATACCATTTGTTGGAATATTCAACAATACTGAGAGGGGGGTGAATCAATATTGGGTATATTTTAACAATTGTTTTCTCTTTTACCACTTTAACTAATCATCATAGATTTAACCATAAGTAATGCAGAGAATTACATATCGACAAAGATTAACACAAAGGAGCAATACACATATAATTTACGTGGAAATTTTCTCTTATAAAATTTCTCTTATAATAATAATTAAGAGTTACATTATTTGCAGGATTCAACTTATGAAAACCATGGAAAGTTTCTCTTATAATAATAATTAACAGTTACATTATTTATAGGCTTGAACCTATGAGGGACACCAATCCTTCAAGTAAGCACCCACCTACGATTTTTCAAGCATCGACTTGATAGGCATCGACCTGTTGATCTGTTAAGAATACCAATCCTCATAGTAAGTACCAACTTACAGTCTGCAGACACCAATATTCCATGCACCAACCTATTAATCTGTTGAAGACACCAATCTTCACTGTGAGCACTGTTATCCCCATTTTGTGGAAAATTAAGGAGATGGTGTCTTGAGGCCCTTAGGTTGCATATATGGAGTGYCGAGAGACTACATGACTAGCAGTACACTTTGAATAGATGGAAAACCCACTCACCACCACATATGGTCATAGATTTACAGATGGCATCCACCACACCAGTTGGATTCCAGAAGGTAGTGGGCCTTGCTCCATGAGGTACAAGTCAATATTATGGTGAGAATCATTTCAATACCTAAGCCATTTGATTATGTTGTATATGAGGTTGCTCTAGATTTCATGATATGTGCTTGGACATTATGCCTGTTTCCCTGCTTCATTGATCCAAAATGAATCCAGGAATGCCTAAAAATCAAAGTTCTCAGAATCTAATGAAACTAGTGTCATTGCGTTGAGATCGTTGCGTCAATTTTGACCATATAATTTTTTTTCGAAAATAGACACCGTATGTGAAAGATATCATGTTCTGATCGATTTCCCAAACATGCAAAAAAGTCAACTGGTCAAAGTCAACATGTCGTATTGGTGACGTCGGTAGTACGACAGGTGACGTCAACAGAGACACGTGGAAACACAAGGAGGTGACACATGTCACTCATTTTTGGCATTTTCAGGGGTTTATGTGGACCAATAAAAAACTGACATGTGGCACTGCTGCATTTTTGCCTCGTTTTTCATGTTGCATCGATTTTTGTGTTGCCTCGATTTTCATGTCCATTGTTGGGCACTTTTTCAGAACATGGTTTTTGCCGATGATTTTCTATTTTCAGTTAAGGAATTAGGGTTGTTGACTAATCCAGGTCATTGGGTTAGGGTTTTGGCTGCCACTGGCTCCTATATGTATATTGTATTGTAAACAATGTATCACTATGAATGGATATAAAATATGTTGGTTTTCCCAGTTTGGGTTTCCAGGGGAAAAATATATGTGTAATGTTTGTATTTTCCATTGTATATTTTCTGTTCTTTTATTGAAAATATGTTTGCAGTAAATATTGTACAAGGTTAAAATTTACAATATGGATGCGACACGTAGCATTGTACAGACGTTGACGTGGCCCAATGACAGGACGACAGGTGGCAGTACAAATGACAGGTGGCTTTACGGATGCTGATGTGGCAGGGTGACTAGGCAGTACAGATGCTAACATGGCAACCGAGTGGGTGGGTGACTTGGAATTATGGATGTTGACGTGGAACGACACGTGGATGTATGATAGTGACGTGGCAGGTGACATGGCAATTTATTGTGCATGTTGATTGTGCATGCTGACTGTGTGGTGACTGGACCGTATGGGAGAACCAAAGGGTGACACGTGGCCCAATCAGAGGGCACCACGTGACACCCTGAATTTTTCCAATATTGGCTGGGTCAAAAAATTTGTTTCGGCTATGGGGGATTTGAACCCTTGAACTCTAAGACGAGCAACACACTAACAACCTTGGGCTAACCTGAAGGGTGCATTTGGTGCTTGTTTTAACATATGGTCGAATATACATTTAAGTGTAGTTGGTGCACGGTTTTAGGGCTAAGCCCTGGTCAACGGGGGTCATCTTGAGGACACATGGCACCCCACGTGACCAGAGCTACGGACCAGGGGTCAGCACCATATGTTTGGGTCAACACAAGGGCACATGGCTCTATACGACCAGACTTTAGGGGCTTGACCGAAGGATTAGGGCCAATGCCTATCCCTCAGCCATATGGAAACGCCCATATGATTAGGGGCCCAGGAGAAAGGGGTTGCACCCAATATTTGGAAAAAGTGGGTTTTCAAACTTTATTATATGGATTTTGTAATTATTTTATGCTGATTTTGGGAGATTTTTCCCATTTTTGGGGGATTTGGATCTCGATTTGAGGCCAAATATTGGGAGGAATTTGGGATAGGATTACCAACTCAAATCCTATATAAATTAGAGATTTTTGACAGACCATGAAGTTCATAATTGTAGAATGATGATGATTTTGTGAAGCTTGAAGCCGTTTTTATGCAGGGAAGCCATTGAGGAAGCAAACTTTGGAGGCCAATTCGGGGTGCTACGCTCAACTTTTTTTAGTGTCGTCAGTTGTGTTGGATTCTTGAGGTTGACCATAACACAACCATACCATTTTGTAATCCTTTTGATACATTTATGACGTACATTTGAAGAATTGAAGAGAAATAAGAAAGCCTCCCCCACTGAGACAAAAACCTAGAGACGTAGGCAATCTTGTCGAACATCATTAATAACCTTGTTGTTATTTATGCTTATATTCTGATTTTCATTTATTTATGATGGCTACAATAATATCTCATTAATTTCTTCTTCTTTCCTTAATTCCTAAATGGTAATTGAACACATGCTTAAAACTCAACCAAGTCTTTAAAGATAATTTTCGGATCATTCACCTTGGTGGTTGACATTGTGCCCTAGTAAGTTGTCTTCTTTGGGAATGGGTTTGCTACTAGGAAATCCCTTGATGAGCCATCGTACCATTCCCGACCATACTTACCACTTTCCATCATTATTCCCCTCCATTTCCTTATCTCTTTGGATTTTAGGGTGTATTGACCCAAGAAGGGGTTGTCCCTCATTCTTTGGGAAGAAGGGGCTAAAGGCCCAGAGGGATTGGTGTTCGGTAAAAGATAAAAGCCATATATGAACCTTCTAGATGCTTCACCCAGGGATCACCCACGAAAGCAATAAAGCACTTATCTTTGAATAAAAGGGGACCCATAATATAACAAAGAAATGCTTGAAAGGTAGATTGAAGGATATGAGGTCTCATCACAAGTCGACCTATCACATCCATGGATATATAGTGGTATGAAATTGTCATTATCTGGTCACCAAACCATGGAAGTGACTCTCAGTTGCATGGCTGAGAGAAAGGGGGTCTCATCACGAACCAATCTTCTCATTTCCATTAGGAATTNAAAGCCATATATGAACCTTCTAGATGCTTCACCCAGGGATCACCCACGAAAGCAATAAAGCACTTATCTTTGAATAAAAGGGGACCCATAATATAACAAAGAAATGCTTGAAAGGTAGATTGAAGGATATGAGGTCTCATCACGAGTCGACCTATCACATCCATGGATATATAGTGGTATGAAATTGTCATTATCTGGTCACCAAACCATGGAAGTGACTCTCAGTTGCATGGCTGAGAGAAAGGGGGTCTCATCACGAACCAATCTTCTCATTTCCATTAGGAATTTGTGGGTGACATTTCCACCATCTGGTCACCACGTCAGGGCACTGACCTTCAACCTCTCCTTGTGCCAAATAAAATATAAAGAAAGAAATATAAAAGGAAAATAATGGGCTTGGAAAAAGTGCATTGCGGACGAAGGTACCACACACCCTCTACAAAGGCACCCATGAATGAGACACTACGACCCCTAGTATGTCATGAGCCCTATTCCCATTGAGTCTTGATCCCATCCACCTCATACACTGTGCATGTCTTAGAGAGGGACCTCTTGGAGGCTCTCCTTGAACTAGGGAAAAATATACCCAATAGGAAACCTCGTCAACCCTCCCATACTTAAGCTTGACAAGTCACATAGTGTCTTTGAGTTTTAATTGTTTGATATGGTAATCTTTGATGCACATTCTTATATAGTTTATTTATTGATTGGATCCACTTTCCATCATGTTATGACTTGAGATCCTTGGAGGGTGTGTCCATTTTTTTTTGCAGGACCTAGCTGGTGGACAATTTTGGGAGAACAAGCCTAGCTTGGGCTTCCATGGGGCTACAATCCCACATGTTGGATGTCAGGGGCTCGCATGCCAGATGAGAGAGAGATGAATTGTATGGCCTTGATGATGACTTGGATGACCTAGCCCACACATTTCTTGCTAAACGATTTTCCCAGGAGGGGAAAAATGTCCCACTTTTGAGCATGACGTCATGGTATTGGGGGTTTGGAATTGGAGGTGCCACTCAATTTCACTTGGATGTTTTGAGGAGAAGAGGGTTTTCACCAAGAAGAGATCATCTAGATGCTTGACACATGGACTTGGGAGGCCCTTCCATTCTTCTCCAACACCAACGACCTCCTCAAAGTGGAAAAACGTCCCCTAAAGGTGTGACGTCATCCTTAATCAGGGTTTAATTTGTGCAAAAAATGAAATTTTAAGTGAAATGTTTAATATTATTGTGTTAAGGGGGAAAGATTAGAGTTGTTGACCCCTAATATTGTGTTTTAGTCGTTATTTTGTGGACAAGGCATGTTGGTTAATTTTTGTATAAATAGAGATCATAAAATCTCATTTTAAATCATAAATTTCCTCTCACAAGAGGTATTGGTCTGAAATTTTCGTCCCCACTTAGATATTTATCTCTTGTGCACTTGTGTATGGATGAAATTTTGGATGGATAATGGAAGAAGTGATGCACTAGCCTTGGAAGGTTAATTTCTATCTCTTGAGCTGGATTGTCTTAACATATCTCTTGATCTTGGTATGGTTTTTACTCTTTTGCTATCATTTTATTCAAGTTAAGTATTGTTTGTGCTAGGATCTAGGTGGGAAGTATAAGGGAATACACCCCCACCATATTCTTCACCATTTTTGCTTCATTTTATTGCTTCATCTCATTGACAAGGGTTTGTTAAGAGAAGTATAAGGGCATACACCCTCTTAGCTTAAACCCTAGCTTAGAGAAACTTTCCTTGGGAAGTAAAAGGAATTACACCCCCAAGGAGGTAGCTTATGTAAGCTCCTTGTGACTCCATTAACCCAATAGTAAAGGAACTAGTCATATTTTAAATGCATTGGAGATATAAATTATTGCATTGGGAAACATGAATTTAAGTTTTTTTTTACTTCTTGCCAAAGTGGATTGTTTTCCTTGTAACTTGGGAATCTCACAACCATTAGGGCATCCTCATCCAAGGGATGCTTATTGTTGTTGTTACAAATTTCCATCTTCAGTCGTTAGGGCTGCAAAAACCCTAACATACTTGCTTAAACAACTCTCTTAACAACCATTAGTTTTGGCTCAAAGTTTGCATACAGACTGTCCTAGACCTAGCGCACTTTTTGGCAAAGTTTGAAGGAATTATAGTGTCTTATTTTCTTGCTGTAATACATTGAATATTACAGCCATAAGGCTGATAYAATTTGTTGCAGACAACTGTTTACAACAACCTTATCTTTTGTGCTAGAATTTGGGCTTTTCATCTTGAGTTTAGTTAGTCTTTCTCATGCATTTTCTACTTGATATCTATCACTTATTGGGCAGCTTATAGTATCATTTATTTGTTGATACATACTATTATTTACTAATGAAAATTAGGGACAACAAGATTAACTTGATGATCCAACTAACATATATTGTTGCAAGCTGTGTTTTCTTGTGTCTCGGGCATGTACAATCATCCAACGAAACACTATACTTGTGGGGACAACTTTACTTGACTTACAAGGCATCCTCCCCTACCCTTCCTTCCATTTAGACTTGACCTATAGGGGCTCCTTTTCCACTTCCTTTCATCTTCGCCTCAATCCCCATAGGGTCACTCGAATCGCCTCCCTAGAGTGATATAGTCACCCTTAAAGCGTGGAACCTACCTTGAGGTGACAATGGGTGGATGATTCCAATAGTTATAGCACTTGTTTCCTTGGTTGGGTCAGAATTTTCCCAAACTACAACTTGTGCCATAAAATTTTGGCATCGTTGTCAGGGAGGATTTTGAATCCTCTTTGTGCCCTAACTACACTTTGGTAAGCTATCCCAAAGCCTTTCCCTTAGCTTACCCGACAACTCCACCCAAGGGATGTTCCCTTTCCACCTTCCTTGATGAGATTATCTTGAAGCTCATCTGGCGACTCCACCTTCCCAGAATCCTTATTTCCCCAAGCCTTTTTCCCTTGGGAGATTCAAGCCTTCTAAGGTTTACCAAAGAAGGCCTTCTCTCAAGTATCCCATTGCTAAAACTCTTTTCCATAAATACCTTCCCCTTGATCCAATGGCTCACCCTTGGGAAAGAGACCTCTACAAACCCCTCAACATGGAAAACATCCAAGGTTACCTTAAACAGATGTGGACAAATGTCAACAAGTGGTTTCCAAAGTTCCCAGAAAATAATGTGATAATTGTCGAAGACGACATTTATGTCATGGGCCGAGATATGGACAATGCAGGTATTGATCATGAAGATGTGGCCATGAGACTATTTTCCTCATCATTGAATTAAGAATCTCTTGATTGGTTCAAGGGACTCCCTGATAATTAGATCACAACCTATGATGCCTTTATCGCCTTATTTAAAAGCAGATGGTCAAGAAAACCAGATGGTGGGACACTTGCAACTCAATTCAATCAAATAAAGAAAAAGGTGAATGAAACGATAACATAATTCATTTCAATATTTGATAGGTTGCACAATAAAATTCCAATAGATTACCATCCTTCAACATCATCAGTCTGTCTCCTTTACATGAATTCCTTTGAAGGGCAGTTCCGATACATTCTTAAAGATAAAAATCTAACATCATAGGCAGAGGCTAGAGAATTCAGTATCGACATTGAAGATAATCTCCTTGATTCAAAAATAGAACCTTTTCAATATCCCCGCAACAAGACAGAATCAAGGATGAAGGCTTCCAACAACAATGTTCCTTATCTGATTGCTCTCCTGACTAAAAAGATACACCACATGAATACTCAATTTGTTCAGGTGCAGAATCAACTTATGAACCATATGACTACAGTGGAAATAAATCAATCTGCTCCCAGACCTCAATTTGCTAGACAACAAAGAGATGCCACCGACTAGAGGCCAAGACCTCAACAGGAGGCAAAGGCCTTAGATACTTTGAAACCTATTGGGGTGATTGACTTAGAAGATTGGTGTCTCCCATGCCAAGATCCCCATAGGGAAGACGAATTCCCCTGAAAATACGAAGATTATTCT
>SNQJ01S0018299.1:31384-79509 GCA_010110895.2 Picea sitchensis | reverse complement strand
ATCGCTTATATTTATGTAAGAACTCCCAACTCAAACAAAAGGTATTATTAGAATTGCACACCTCTCCAGTAGGAGGGCACTCAAGATTTTTGAAAACCTACCATAGGGTCAAGAAGGATTTTTTTGGGGATGGCCTTAAAACTGATGTTCAAAGGTTTGTGGCAGAATGTTTGGTTTTCCAACAAAATAAGGTGGAAACAATTGAGACCCCAGGTCTTTTACAACCATTAGCCATCCCAAGTCAACATTGGGAGGATGTTTCCATGGATTTCATCACAGGGTTACCGAAGTCTGAAGGAAAGAGTGTCATCATGGTGACAATTCAAAAGATACATGGAGACAGTTCAACCACATTCATGGAGATAGTTCAAAAGATACATGGAAGCCCAAAGATTATTGTAAGTGACAGAGATCCCATCTTCATTGGACATTTTTGGACAAAATTATTTTCTTGTTTGGGTACTCAATTGGTTCATAGTTCATCCTATCATCCTCAATCTAATGGACAAACCGAGATAGTGAACAAATGTTTGGAAGGCTACCTTCATTGCTTTGTCTCTGATAAACAAACATAATGGTTCAAATGGTTATCCTTGGTAGAATGGTGGTATAACACTTCCTTTCATACTGCAACAAAAATGACACAATTTATGGCACTCTATGGATACCACCCTCCTTCCATAACTTCTTCTCTAAAAGAAAAATCTAAGGTTCAAGTAGTGGAATATCACATCAAGCATCAACAACAAGTTCTCAAAATCTTAAAGGACAATCTGACAATGGCACATAATCGCATGAAACAACAAGAAGATCAACATCGTAGTGAAAGAAGTTTTGAAGTAGGGGGGATTGGGTGTTTTTAAGACTACGACCATACAAACAGATGTCCCTCAAGCAAACCAAGAAGGATAATAAATTATCATCAAATTACTATGGCCCTTATAAGGTATTGCAAAATATTGGTACTATGACATACAAATTGGAGTTGCGTGCATCTTCACAAGTACATCTAATTTTCCATGTTTCATGATTAAAGAAGGTTATAGGTGACAAGATCTTAGTTCAAACTATATTTCTAGAACTTGACAAGGAAGGAAAAATCATATTGGAGCCTGAAGCTATCACTGACACAAGAATTCGCCAGTTTAGGAATAGATCCATTTTAGAGTATCTCATTAAGTGGAGGAAACTACCCGCTGAAGATTCCACTTGGGAAGATGATTCTTTTATACATAAGCATCCATAATTACTCAAGCGTTGCGGACAAAAATTGTCTGAGTGGGAGGGGCATGTTAAAACCTAAATAGTGGCACATTACCCCTTAATTGGGGCATATTACATTAGTAATTTTATTTTATTTATGTCGGCTTGGGTCCATTAGTTGTAATTGTACATCCTAGTCTCCTATATATACCAAGGAGACCTTTTCATTTGGAATCATCTTGTATTTGGAAATTTATGTGGTGTATAAGGAGGTTTCCCCCTTGAAGAGGCTTATTATCTGAAATTATCTCTTTTTCAAGGCGTTGATTACTTATTTTGAGGTTTTTCAATGCTATCTTGATATTTGGTTCTTAACAAGCTGCAATAAATATGCCTCGGAATTGCTTGAAAATACAATGAAAAAGTAGCTTTAACTAGGAAAAATGATAATCAGTTTTCAAAAGCATTTTCTGAAGTGTCGAGCTAGCATTGAGGGTTAGTTTTGAAATAAATTTGGTTAATTTAGATGGTTGTAGCAATATTTTGCAACAACAACAAGTAGGTTAGCGATATAGGCTAAACTAGGGTTAGGAATAATTAGTAAAATCTTAGGAGAAGAGTGTTTGAGTGTTTAATCAATCCTTCAATAAGAGAGAGTCTATAACTAGTGCCTTCTAGGGTTTATGGAGTCAAGTGGACGACTTCTTCTAAGGCTGCAAATCAATTTTGATAGTGCACAAAATTCTAAGAGGGAGAATTCATAGGAGAAGCAGTAACTTAAGTCCCCCTGTGCATTTTCCTCAAGAAACAAGATACTAGGGTGTAGAAAATTATAGGCCCGAGCACCTTGCTCTACTTAGGATTCTTATGGGATAAGAACTTAGACAAAGATAACTAGGTCAAAACCTTAGAGTGCTAGGAAACTAGGGCTCTAGGGTTTCACTAGTTACTAGATCAATTCAATGAAAAGATTGAAAAATAGAAAGTAAGAAAGTAGCAATTTAAGTTTCTTACTTCAAGCATTAAGCATATCATGAAATTTCATAATCTTGTATGAGAAAATAAAACCATACATAACCATTCAATAGATGACAAAAAATGCAAATTTTACCTACTTGCACCAAGAATAATCATGAAATACCATGCAAGATCACCATAAAAGCTTGCAAGATTGATCCAACTTATAAAAAATTATCCTTATACAAGTGTCCACCTCAAAATTTCATCCAATAGCCCTTCTAGGGCACAAATTTCAGACCTCTCCTCTTGTGTGAGGAGTTATGCTCTAAAAATGAATGTACTTTATGTTTATTTATACAAAACTGGTGACCTTTAATTAATTTTAGGTCAAATAGATGTTGATTTGTGAATTTACAAATAAATAAAATTAATTAGCATCTAAAAACACTTCCAAGGGTGATGTCATGTCCTTCCAGGGTGACGTTGAGGCCCTTAGGTGGTGTTAGCACCAAAAGTCACACTTTGACTGCTAAAGTGTAAGCTCAACACCCATCAGAATGTAAAAGATGATGTTGGTTTTGAATAGGTGGATCATAAAGATGGATAAAGAAAGGGAGAGGGCAACAAACTATAGATCAGTAGGCTACACCAATGGGCAATGGAGTCACAAACATCCCACTCATCTAAGGCACAAAAATTGCTTAACAGAAAACAAGATTATATGTTGATAGGTGGAAGAAATGAAGAAGGAAAACATAAGATAGAATGTTCAGTAAATATATATCCTCTCAATTTGATGAACCAACAAATACTTGAATATAAACAATGACTGATGGGAAAAATACAACAGATCCTCTGCTACTTAGGGATCCATAAATCATTGACAACCTTTGATCCTCAAATCTGCAATATATTAAAATAAGAAGAAATATAAAAGAAGAGTTACAATTTGAAATCACAGCTCTCATGAGTCTCCAATAGCAGTAATTCTTACAATCATAAAATGCCCACAGGCTTACAAATGAACACACACAAGAAACTGGCTATTCCTACTCTCTCTAGCCTCTCTTGGCTCATCCCTCCTATCTCCAAGAGATATCTCCATATTTAAATAGAAAATAGCGTCCAAATAACCTAAGGAGGTCGAATCCCATCTCCTCCATTAGATTCTAAGACTTGGAGATAGGTGGCAACAATCAAAGAGATAAAAATCCAACAAACTGCTGATTTTCAGGAATTTGTTGGAAGTCATTAATAAATTGTTTCCACCTCATGCATGAGGCCTTTGATGGAGCTAAATATTATGTGCAGGTGTCCCTTGATATCTAACTGATCCTTGAGAATCCATTCGAACTCTCCTTGACATGTGGCAACCTCCCAACAAGGCGAATATCAAAATCGTGACTGCTACAACAAATTAGTACGGAGTGCCACTGTGCAAAGTACGCAACGCCTACTTATATATCCAATATCTCTCAAACCAAAACACATTTTGAAAAACTGAGAGAGGTTTTTGTTATTTGGAATGTTATGAACAAAAACCTCCTCCAGTTTTCAAAAATACATCCTCAACTACTCATAACCCAAGTTTTAAATTAGTGACTCAAAACTGGCAGAATAACTCTGCACAATTTATCTTCTGCCAGAATATTACGCAACACTTGTAGGTAGCACCCGACTTTGTTTCTACATGCAATTCGGTAGCATAAATCTGTGGGTGATATGATGCTTGAACTTGGATATTGGGAATAACTCAATATAATTTCAATTTTTCCCAAAACAAATAAAAATCCCATAACAATTGTATTCATTTTCCAAAATGAATGATGAAATGCAGATTCTGTTCTCTATGAAATATTAGGTAGCACCACTTATGTAACGTTGAGGCATAAACCAATCTTGTGCTAACAGGTGGAACGTTGGGCCTAAAAGGTAGGGCGCTTGGCCTCCAAAGGCCCTAGATGAAGCCCACACGTGCCATTAGGATAATAAATGCCTCCAAAACAAAAGGCCTACCTATGGATAACATTCAGGGTGGTGATGATGATGTCATGTGCCTTTTAGGGCCAACATCTATGTGGAAGATAAAGATCCCCCTGGGTCTAGGTCTTCTAGGGTGCCTCCAAAGGTGAATCCTTCTTTCTTCTTGGTGCAAATATCTGATGTCTTCTTGCCCCTGGTTGGGGTTACAAAATCCATCTATGGGATTTCAGCCCCATGAGGGTCTGAGCTAATCATTCCCTAATGTGTACCTGTCCACCGAGCAAGGACCTGCAACAACAAAAAGTACACCCTCTAGGGGTTCATAAGTCACAGGGATCATAACATGTAAATCACATCCAATAATTAAATTACCCAAACATGTGCATCAAACCCCCCTTAACCTAGACAAATGCTTGAAGACATTATGCAATTTGACTAGTCAGGTTTAAATAAGGTCTCAGGGTGTCCTATTGGGATAACCCTCCTTAAGTTTGGGATGTTTCCCTGGTGGGAGCCAATTCAGGTCATGTAAGTGTATGAGGTGGCATGGGGTAAATGTTTGGGCATGGGGTGCACTAATAACATGAAAATGTAAGTCTTACCCGTGGGTTCCTTTGTAGAGGGCAAGTTTCACCTTGTCATAGATGTCATTGTTTCCTAGCCCAATTACTACCTTTTATTCTTATCTTTATTATCTTTTGATATTTTTCTTTTTTTCTTCAAGGGAAGAGTTGAGGGACACTGTCCTAGCTTGGTGACAACGTTATACACAAATATTTCAGGGAGATGACAAGGCTTGTTCATGATGAGACCCCATTTCTCTTGGTTATGCCACCAAGATCCACTACCCTAGTTTGGTGACAAGATAGGTGGTAGTGTCATACTGCTACAGGCACATGGTCATAATAGTTCATCTCGTGATGAGACCTCATATCCACCAACTAGTACATTGAGTGTTTATTTATATTTATGGGTTCCCTTTTCTTACGGAGAAGCCTTTTACTGCTTTCTCGAGAGTCCATGGGTGAAGCATCTCAAAGATTTCAATATTGACTTTTAACTCTTTCCAACTACTTTTACCCTCTAGGCCTTTAGCCCCCTCTTCCCACAAGCCAAGGTACAACCTTCCTAGTGTGTCTAATCCTAATGCCCAAACAAAGGTAGGGGGATATGAGAGAAATAAATATGGAAAGTGCTAAGTATGGAGAGAACAAACGATGACCTTTCATAGTCCCACCCAGTGACAACCCATCCTAAAGGGAGATCATCTTACTAGGGCACCATGTCACCCTCCCAGGTATGAACAAGTCAAATAACATAATTTCCAAGCAAACGTTATGAAATGAAGGATAATTCAATGCAACATATTCAAGTGCTTTAAGAATCAGAGTGACACATACTATGGTACCCATATTCATTATCTCAAGGAGCAAGACTTACTTCTACTTCAAGATCAGGATGGTGGGATGGATATTGTTGTTGTTGATAAATGGATTGTATTGAAGAAAAGAGGGGCCCTCCGAGGCCATACTCAAGTCATTCGAATCTTAGTACTCCATGTCTAGGACCCGTGGGCCTCGAGACATGATATCCTTAGTTATCCCTAGTGTAGAGGATAACATTGGGCTCCAACTCAGGGACACATGCACACCGTAGAGAGTGTGAGAACCTCAACATCTCTGGTATGACCTATGCCTGCTAAATCTCAACAAAATGTATTAGTAATCCTTAGGGTGGTGATATCACCCCCTGTTCATATATAATATAATCAAATAAAGAGCATATTTAATATAACATATGATCGTGAGAATACATATATACAAGTGAGACAAAATAATATGTAAAATGTGACTACAACTATGCTATCATGATATGCATATGGTATATACAATGGATGAAAATTCCTACCTACCTCTACTTATGTGTTGGTTGAATGCTAGGTGTAGTCAAATAGCCAGTGAAACCATCCTAAAAATATCTCATAATACTTGCCTCTGTCCTTCATCATAAACCAAAACAATGACAAGCTAAAAACATAAATAACATGATTTAGAGCATGTATCATATCATCAGAAATTGTAAAGCTAGCTCATGGAGGCGAGAGGGAGGGAAAACATTATGCCAAGTCACACTTCTAGGAAAGTGCTCAATCCATATCAGAAAGGGATCGTGAAAAATCAAAGGCTCAAAAGACTGACTCAAAGAGTCTGAAGGGGGATACCTTGGATGTCATCATATCCCGAGGTCTGGGAAAGGACTATTAAGAACCGAGAGGATGATTGGAAAATTTCCAAGGGAAAGATGAAAGAGTGATATAATAAACTTCTTCTTAAGGTATTCAACCTACCATTGAATTGTAAAAGAAGGCTTTTCCTGGGATACAACTCAAGACAAGGGACATCTTTCCCAACTACACCATTAGTGACATAGCGAGGTAAAGTAGTCGAAGGGAACAAGAAAACCTTGTCACAAGTACCCTGCTTTGGGCAAGAAATGTTCTCACCTTTATCAAGATCTGAGCACAACCGTGGTTGATACTGTTCTTCATAGAATCAATACAAGTGCTCGAAAGAATACTCATCAAAATCCTCAAGGTATGACCAAAAATCATCATAAAAATATAGCACCAGGTCATCCTTGGGTGCTTGGAAAAATTATGTAATTATATCACCATCTTGTTGCCAAACGTCAAAATTATTAGGAGCATCATATGATTGTTGTAAAGGAAACATTCAAAGATATCCTTCCATATCATAAATGGGATCCTCATCAGAACCAATCACATCCCATTTACATCTTCTAACATGTATGAACTCGTAAATATTATCAACCATGTCACTACCTTTATCATAACATGAAGGATTTAATGAATCGAAGGGATCCTCTAATACTTCACTTTCCAAATCATAAAATAAAGCATCATCAAAATTTTGGAAAGGGAAATAACTTACTGTTTTCACTTCTTTCTGTGCAGGAGAGTCAATGGATTAGATTACTCCATCAAACAGAAGAGGATATAGTACATCATCCCCAAGACTCGTTTCTTAATCATCTTTTTGCCTTCATCAGAAAATGAAGGACCTAGCTCTTCCAAGGGTTCCTTTACTTCTTCACTTCCTTAATCAAAGAACAAAGTGTCATAAAAAACCTGGAAAGGAAAATGATTCACCTCATTCTCTTCACCTTGTGCAGGAGAGATAGGATCTCAAAGAGCTTCATCAGATAGAGGAGCATATACTAGTGCTTCATACTCATAACTAACTTCTTTAGTTAAGTCTTTATTGCATTCTATTGAATCATGGGAAAAATCTTTCTCCTCTTTAAGGGGTTGACAATTTTATTCATAAATACCTCCTCCTAAATCAGAGGTTTCTTGGGATTGACTATGGTACACATCCCTGAGATCTTCCACAATCACAGTGGTGAATCCTTCGTCCTCTAGGGATATTGAAATATTTTTAAGGGAATATTCATATGTCTGGCATTGTGGTTTCACAAACTCAATAAACCTACTGATGAGGTCTATGAAATATGATATACCTTTATCTTCGCATCAACCCTTAATTTGATCTTGCAAAAAAAACGACAGGGAAAGTATGAACAATTTTACTAGAACATCCTCCCCTTCCAATTCTATCTCACTTATATACTTCAAGAATTATACAATGCGAGTAATTGGGAGGCCTACGAATCTTAGAGAGTTTTTTAACCATTTTATATCAAGATAATGAGGGTATCCTTGAAAAATTTCAAAATCAATAGTCAGCTACAGTGGTTCCTAGGGCACCATGATCCCATATCTTGGAAGTATCACAAAGTTGAGAGTAAGGTGGCACCTTGAAAAAGGTCAGTAGAGATGCCAGATATCCTCTTAAGGATTATAAAAGGGAGGGATGGGATCACCATTAGTGGAGTCTCTAGGTAAGCTTCGTAAGATGAAGGCTTTGAGGGAAAGGCTTACCGAAAAAGTGTCGTTGAGGAATATTGACTCAATGTTCCCTGACAACGGCGCCAAAAACGTTATTGTGCAATTTGTACTTTCCCAAAGCCCAAGGCAAGTGAGGCAAGACTGGTGTAACCAAATGGTGACCTATCACTATCACCTTAATAGAAAACCCCTTTCGTTTTAGGAGTATGTCGATATTACCCCAAGGGAGATGTTCCTAGTGACCTAAAGGGATGATGAAACTATGACAAGGATGCAATAATACCCCCCTCTCATTGGTCACTCAAGTAAACAGGTTTGTTATGTCTTTAAGAGATGAAGCAAAAGTAAATATGAAGTCTACCTACCTAGAACAAGACAACAAAGAAAAAATATGGCAGCTTTCAAGTACAAAATGATGTTAGTGCTTCAATAAGACAATGAGTCTTAAAAATATAAGCTAGCTAATATAAAATTGCAGCGATATGAAAGTTTACAACATCAATAAGTATTTTATAATAGCTGCAATAAATATGCCTCAGAATTACTTGAAAAGACAATGAAAAGGTAGCTTTAACTAGGAAAAATGATAATCAGTTGTCACAAGCATTTTTTGAAGTGTCTGGTAGACATTAAGGGTCAATTTTGCAGAAAATTTGTTGCAGTTAGATGGTTGTATCAATATTTTGCAACAACAACAAGTAGGTAAGTGATCTAGGCTAAACTAGGGTTAGGGATAGTTAGTAAAATCTTAGGAGAAGAGTGTTTGAGTGTTTAATCAATCCTTCAATAAGAGAGAGGCCAGAACTAGTGCCTTCTAGTGCTCATGGAGTCAATTGGACGACTTCTTCTAAGGTTGCAAATCAATTTTGATAGTGCACAAAAGTCCAAGAGGGAGAATTCATAGGAGAAGTAGTAACTTAAGTCCCCCTAAGCATTTTCCTCAAGACACAAGATACTAGTGTATAGGAAATTCTAGGTCCTATAACCTTTCTCTCCATAGGCTTCTTATGGGATAAGAACTTAGGAAAAGATAACTAGGTCAAAACCTTAGAGTGTTAGGAAACTAGGGCTCTAGGGTTTTAGTAGTTACTAGATCAATTCAATGAAAAGATTGGAAAATAGAAAGTAAGAAAGTAGCAATTTAAGTTCCTTACTTCAAGCATTAAGCATATCATGCAATTTTATAATATTGTATGAGAAAATAAAACCAGACATAAGCCATTCAATAGATGACAAAAAATGAGGATTTGACTTACTTGCACCAAGAATAATCATGAAATACCATGCAAGATTGCCATAAAAGCTTCCAAGATTGATCCAACTTGCAAAAAATAGCCTTATACAAGAGTGTGCCTCACAATTTCAGCCAATAGCCTTTCTAGGGCGCAAATTTTATAACTCTCCTCTTGTGTGAGGAGTTATGATCTAAAAATGAATGTATTTTATGTTTAGTTATACAAAACAGGTGACCTTTAATTAATTTTAGGTCAAATAAAGGCCGACTTTGCCAATTTACAAATAAATTCAATTTAGACATAAATAAAATTAATTAGCATCTAAAAACACTTCCAAGGGTGACGTCATGCCCTTCTAGGGTGATGTTGAGGCCCTTAGGTGGAACCTCATGCCTAAAAGGTAGGGTGCTTGGCCTCCAAAGGCCCTAGATGAAGCCCACACATGCCACTAGGCTCATAAATATCTCCAAAATAGAAACCCTAGCTCTACATAACATCTAGGGTCATGATGACTTGTCATGGGACTTCTATGGCCAACATCTATATGGAAGAGAAAAATCCCCCTGGGTCTAGGTCTGTCACGGTGCCTCCAAAGGTGACATCCTTCTTTCTTCCTGGTGAAAATATCTCATGTCTTCTTTCCCCTAGATGGGGTTACAACATCCATCTGTGGGATTTCATCCCCACGAAGCTACGATATAATCATTCCCTTAGGTGTACCTGTCCACCGGGCGAGGTCCTGCAACAACAAAAAGTACGCCCTCGAGGGGTTCATAAGTCACAGGGATCATAACATGTAAATCACATCCAATAATTAAATTACCGAAACATGTGCATCGAACCCCCCCTTTACCCAAACAAATGCTCAAATATGTTATGAAATTTGACAAGTCAGGTTTGGAGAAGGTATCAAGGTGTCCTATTTAACCCTCCTTAAGTTTGGTATGTTTTCCAGGTGGGAGCCAATCTAGGTCATTTAAGTGTATGAGGTGGAATGGGGTAAATGTTTGGGCATGGGGTGCAGAGATAACATGGAAATGCAAGTCTTACATGTGGGTGCCTTTGTAGAGGGCGAGTTGCAACTTGTCATAGATGTCATTGCTTCCTAGCCCACTTACTGCCTTTTATTCTTAGCTTTATTATCTTTTGATATTTTGATTTTGTTCTTCAAGGGAAGAGTTGAGGGACACTATCCTGGCTTGGTGACTAGAGGTGACAGTGTTATCCACAAACATTTCATGGAGATGAGAAGGTTGGTTCGTGATGAGACCCCCTTTCTCTTGGCTATGCCACCAAGATCCACTACCCTAGTTTGGTGACAATATAGGTGGTCATGTCATACCTATACATGCCCATGGTCATAAGAGGTCGGCTTGTGGTGAGACCTCCTATCCACCAACTAGTACCTTGAGTGTTTATTTATCTTTATGGGTTCCCTTTTCTTACTGAGAAGCATTTTACTTCTTTCTCAGGAATCCCTACGTGAAGCATCTCAAAGGTTTCAATATTGGATTTTAACTCTTTCCAACTACTTTTACCCTCTGTGCCTTTATCCCCTTCTTCCCACAAGGCGAGGTACAACCCTTCCTAGTGTGGCCAATCCCAATGACCAAACAAAGGTAGGGGGAGATGAGAGGAATCAATATGGAAAGTGGTAAGTATGGAGGGAACAAACGATGAACTTTAATAGTCCCACCTAGTGGCAACCCATCCTAAAGGGAGATCAACTTACTAGGGCACCATGTCACCCTTTCAAGTATGAACAAGTCAATGAACATAATTTCCAGGAAAATGTTATGAAATGAAGGAGAATTCAATGCAACATATTCAAGTGCTTCAAAAATCAGAGTGACACATACCATGATAACCAGACACATAACCTCATGGAGAAACACTTACTGCTACTTCAGGATCGGGTTGGTGGGATGGATACTGCTACTGCTGATAAATGGACTATACTGAAAAAAAGAGGGTCCCTTCGGGGGCCATGCTCAAGTCATCCAGCTCTCGGTACTCCATGTCTAGGACCTGTGGGCCTCGAGACGATATCTACTTAGTTATCCCTAGGGTATGGGATAACATCTGGCTCCAACTCTGGGACATGTGCTCATAGTAGAGGGCATGAGAACCTCAACATATATGGTATGGCATGTGCCTGTTAAATCTCAACAAAATGTATTAGTAATCCTTAGGGTGGTGATATCACCCCTTGTTCATATATGATATAATTAAATAAAGAACATCTCTAATCTAACATATGATCTTGAGCATACATATATACAAGTGAGCCAAAATAATATGTAAAATGTGACTACAACTATGCTATCATGATATGCAGATGGTATATACAATGGATGCAAATGCCTACCTACCTCTACTTACCTATTAGTTGAATGCTATGTGTAGTCAAATAACCAGTGAAACCATCCTAGAACTATCTCATAATACTTGCCTCTGTTATCCATTGTTATCATTGTTGTCTGTTCTTGGATTCATTACCGTGACACCTGCACAAGAGACATGTTAGTAATAATATATAAGAGCAGTTGAAAAGAGATAAAAGCAATGTAACAAAGTGCAAAAGGAAGGAACTATATTATGCCGTTATGCTACACTACATGCATAATTATTGTCAATCCTAGCTAATAAGTTAATAACTATGCGATTTATTGAGTTATTTGGAAGCATAGTTGATTTTCATTATTGTATAGTTGGAAATGGTTATATGTGATGTGGGTGGCACGTTTGACAAGTGATGGATGTTAATTCTGATGCATGGATTAATTGAATGTGTTAATGGGAGGTTGGTTGGCGTGTACTAAGGAATTGAATGAGTGGGGGTGGAGGCGACGTGCATTTACTACACATCACTCCTACTCCTTCCATTGGTCACCACCCTAGTCCGACTATTGTTCAACTGCGTTTTGTTGTGGTTAGGCTCCGACTTTCAAGTAGAGGAAGAACCGCTCGACCAACTCGCATTTTAAGGTGCTTTTGGTTACAGGCATGCCTTTTCACCATCCATGAATCCGTTCTGGTAATGAAATAGATATTGGCTCGAAATGTATGGGTCTCTGCTTTCCTTAAGTCTGGAAACTGTGTAAATTTGTGATATTTTTCTGGAATGAATTGTTGGTGTGGTTTTCATTGCAATAATGATTGAAGTCACAGTGTTATTGATAATTCTGAGTGTTAGAAGCCATGAATACACTCGGTCATCCTTATTGGTCTTGGTTGAAAGTTTTTTTTATTCGGTCCAGATTGGCAGGCCGTCTCCACGCTTTCTTATCCCATACCCAGTCGTTTGTTGTTATGGGGTTTACTGGTTTTTGAAATGCCTTGTGTCACTGTGCATTGTTTCACATGGGTATGGGTTTGTTCATGCTACTGATGGTTGCCCAGTGGGTTATATTTCTTCTCCTTGGCTCTGTTTTATCTCATCGTTGTTAGTTGGTTGATGGGGAAAGCCACGAGGGTTATACCCTGTGTGTTCTAAGTGTTGTTATAAGGCCAAAATGGAACCTTTTCTCCTCGGTTCATAGTCTCTCCTATCTCATGAACTGTCACCCTGTCAACGAAGTCATTGGTGGTATACCGTGTTTGGGTGCACCGTTGGTCTCAGAGGTTCTCGCCCGATGATGAGAGTCGACTCCAGTATCCTTCTATTGGTCTATAGAGAAAACCCTTGATTTCTCAAGCCCGAGTTTTGATAGAGGGAACCGTGATGGCCTATTGGGTATACTGTTGGTTGTTATGAGTTGTTGGGTATGGTCGATAATGTTCGATTTCTATCTCGTTTCTGTTGATTATGTTGACAGTGGTGTTGGTTTTGATATTTAGTTACTGAATTGGTTATTATGACAATTGAATTGATAAACTCAACATGGTAATTTGGTTAATTGGAGAATTGGATTGAATGCACAGTGATGCTTCATGCGTGATGCGTGTGTATGTGTGGCGTTCTTACAACATGAGTAAATTATTGTTGTGATTATGTGTTTTCAATCGCTAATGGGAGTATTGTAGGCGTAGTAATTATGGCATCGCCATCCACTATATATGTTATAAATATTATTTGATTGCACCTTCAGGGAGGGTCACGGGTTTTTAAATATGCATGTTGCAATTTGATGAATTTGTGTATGAGATCAGGCATATTGTTGTTGCCTCGTTGTATTAGATTGATAGCCCAACATTGTGAATATTTATATTCGGATTAATTAAACATGTGTGGTCACATAAATGCTCTTGCATTTTGTTAAAAGGTCTATGTATCCTACATCATAGTATAAGTTGAAAGGGTGATTGTTGTGCGTTTGAATGTAAAATTTGGATATATTGAGGATTGTGCGTTAACTGTCCATTGTGTATGATTGATGAATATCATGCCTTCTTTCAGAGATGGAAATGGATTATGTGACATTATGGTATCATTATGACTTAATTGTTGAACAAACTTGAGGAATGAAATTGGGTGTGATTTTAGTGTCTGTGTTTGTTTTGAGGAAATTATTCATGGATAGTGTTTGATGTTTTGATAGAACAGATTGGAACAAGTGAGTGTGCGTTCATTTAGGAATTGTTTTAAATATTAACTGGGAAAATTGGGAAGAAACATAACTCTTACAGATTGTTGTGGAATGCATGTTGTCTTGTTTGGTGACACCGTGTTGAAAATATGATTACAAACAATGAACAAGTCAATGCATAGAATTAATTGAATTATACACACTATTTTTCATTTGATTACATTAATTATTTGGTTGGTTTTATTTCCTTTTATAGAATGGTTTTATGGACTACTTAATTAATTTTATGAACAATATATGCACTCTTTCCCTACCATGAATTCTCTTTTCGCTAATTACAATCCCATCGCCTTCCCACATTCATTTTTCACTCCCTGTTCTTAAAATTTAATTACAATTAAGAAGAATTATGTATTGAAGCAGTTTGAAATCGCAGTTCTTGATTGGATCACAATGATATTTTATTTGGTTTCATTATAGTTGATTGTTGTTGTCCTTGAGTAGTAACCATGTTATTCCCCCCCTCATTTTATCATGTTTCACTCAACACAAACCCCTCGCATATCACGAGACCTTTTGTTCACCCCCTGCTCATTGACAACAATTAAACAATTTGTATGGATTGGATTGCATGAGTCTGATATGTTGTTGAGCCAAAGTCTGTTTCATATTTGAAAGAGTTGTCATGTATGACTGTTAAAGGAACTATTTGCTAATCAATTATGCATACAAGAATGAGCTATTTGAATAAAAGGCTGAAAATCGAGGCCCACTATGCCCTTGACAAAGGGAGAGCCACTACTGCCCCTTCCTCACCTTCAAATGATTATGATAAATCGTTGTCCTCCTGCATGAAATTAAAGGAAGATTTCTCTCATGTGATCAACGAGATTAAGCCTAAAGGCCCCACCCAACCTAAGGCAAATTCAGGGAGTTTAAAAGGTGATAATAGTAACCAAGGAAAGATTGTCTCACAGACTGGAAAATATGGGTTTAAATTTTTATTTTTTTGTCTGTTGTTGAGAACAATTGACTTCAGATTTATGGACAACAGACTTTTTGGATATATTGGTAATATATTTTGAATTTTGTTTTCAAATATCAATGAGATAAATTGTCAAATGTGAATGTGATGATGGGAGTCACAAGGAGGGGTGTTTTGTTTAATTAACTAGTTATGTCATGAATGTTAAGAGCTAAAGGGAGCCACAAGGGGTCCCACCTACTAGTTATTATTTATTTAAAACCCTTATTATGATTTATTACTCTTCCCCCCTAACGAAAAAGTTGGTTGAGTTTTTAGTTAACTTAACTAATGAGGTAGTTCAACTACTTCAACCAATTTTGATTTGCTTAAAGGCAAAAGGAAAGGGAGGAACAAGAGGAGGATAGAAGGAAACACATACTAAGGTTTTCTCTTTGAGTTTATGTTGAGATATTTCAACGTTCATTCATTCCTTAATTTATCACAAGCCTAATTCTTTTTTATGATAGCAGGGTATTATTGTAGACAACAAGATTCAGGGTTGAATTACATCATTCAGACACTTGTTTTTCAGAGGTGTTGATCTATCTTTGATAGTATGTGTAGACTTGTCTGTTTGTGAATTAGTTTTCATGACCAACAAAGGCTATTGTGCAGAGTTGAGTGGGCAACAATCTATGGCAAGTTGATCTAGCTTTAAGAGTTGAGTTTTTGGTTTTCTGTCAGAGGTCCTTTTGTATGTTCCATCGGGGATGTCTAAGTTTGACTTTGGTCCAAAACTTATTTACGAAATTTTATAAAGAGAATGACTCTTTGGTGAATTGGAATGAAATAAAGGATTGCTTTATGTATCACCTGTCTTGATTGCCATCTTGGTGTCTTTGCTTCTATCTCTACATTTATTTCAACAATTGTTATATTCATAAAATCATATAAATAATGAATTTTCCAGCGAGATTTTATTTATAAAAGACTATCCTAAGCACTTGTAATCAATACTTGTGAGTTAGAATATTAATTTTGATGGCTATAAACATAGGGTGACATTCTCGTCTATTTTTCTTTAGCCAAGCAGAATCTGAAAATGATTGAGTAAGATCATTCATATATTTTCCTCAACATTTATTTGGCGACCATACTAGGGAGATCTTCAATATCTCTCTGGTTATTTTTTATACTCGATTTTCATCGATACATCTATTTTTCTGATATTGATTCTTTGACTATTTTATTTCTTAATGATTGTGCCCATTGCAAGGCATCTCAATATTGAGCTCGGTCTTCAAGATCATACCAACATTGCTTTGAACTTGTTTAACACCATTTTAGACACTGCAAATACCTGTGTTGAGCTTAATCATTCATGGGCAACAATTGAACGAGATATTAGTGCCCAAGAACGTAGGGAAGCTAGACATAGACAACCTAGAAATCAACAATAACCTTCTTGTTTTTTCAGTTTTGGCATTTCTTTCATGTCCTTAGACTCTCGTGTTTCTAAAATAAGAAGAGGCTTATCACCTAAAATTAATCCTATTGCTGAAATAGGAAGAATGAACGTTGTGTTATCTACCCAACAAAGTGCTCTAAGGAGAACTTTGTTTGATTCGCTCAACTCATCTTTCTTTCCCTCATCTATCATCCACAAGATGCCATCTAGTGGTGGCTCTGGTGGCACTGGAAGTGCTTCCTCTTCTCAATCTTCATCTTCATTAGTGATTGGTAGCTTATATAGCCACCATATCCATGTCCAATCTACCACAAATCCCACCAAAGTTATTAAAAAGTATGGGTTTTTTCAGTTTGAAGAAGACGCCACAACCACACCGTGGCATGTGTCCTCTCCTCTTAACTTAGCACCTGCTACTTGTCCACTTCCTAAGTTCAAGGAGCATCTTCCTAATTTCTCGGGAAATAATAGTGTGACTACAAACGGACATTTGGTGGCATTTTCTAATGCCTCTCACAACATAGGAGCCAATGACAATGATACTTGCATGCGCTTATTCGTCAATTCCTTTCAAGGAAAGGTTGTGGCTGATTTCTTTGACCTTCCTCCTAAGATTTTGTCTACTTGGGAGGAGTTAATATATTGGTTCAAATCCACTTATGGTCAATCTAAAATCCCGGTCAAGAAGTTATGAGAATATAACAACGTTACCTATAAGGATGGTGAAACCATCAAGTCTTTCAACTTGTGTTTCACTAAGTTATACAATCAAATCCATGAACTCATTCGACCTCAGAACCAAGCCGCTTTCATGCATTACTATAATTCATTACCTTCTCCCTACCATCATAGGCTTGAAGAAAAGGCCATTGATAATCTTGGTTCCGCTTTGCATACTTGTTTACAGTATGACGAACAACTTGAAAGAACATGTCTTCCCCAGGGAGAGTCAGTTAAACATACAAACATGTTCGCCCTCTTACAGATAGTACAAGACATGAATAATTATATGATAGCATTCAAGGGAAAGGGAAATGTCTCCCATATCACCCCTGGAGCTTCATCCTCTTCTGCACCCCTCTTTAGAAATCTGATTGAAAATAATTTTCATCCTAAGACTATCTTGCCTCGAAGTTGGTGTAACTTCTACAAAGAACACTACTAGGAAGCCACATATGAGGTAAGGAAGAGTGCCAGAGATAAGATCTTTGGTAAAATATCCGAAAATACTATCGTTGTCCTGGATTTTACAGAGCCAGAAGATGTCATGATCATCAATACTAGGAACAAAGCCTATGCTCCCAAGGGAAAATTTGATCCTCCCCGCAATTCTTCTATCCCGATCTCATCCTCATCCGTTGCTACTGTGCAGGTTCCTAAGGTTCTTGAAAGTCAAGGAACAACTTCCCCTCTCCCCTCTACCAAGTACAATATCTTGAATCAGTTGGCCAATATCAAAGCAGATGCAACCCTTTTGGACATGGTTATCGTCCCTGAACAACAGATGCATCTGAAACAATTCATGGAAGGAAAATCTTCCATCATATCCAACCTCTCTAAAGAGATAAATGAAGAGGATTTGTCTGTAAATAAAGTAGGTGTACAAAAATTTAGATACCTTGTAAAAAATCCCCATTTTTATATTTTTGTAAAGATTATGGATAATATTTCCCATTGTTGCCTCATTGATGGCGGTTCAGGCTCAAGTGTGATGTCGAAAATTATTATGGAAGATCTAGGCTTGTCTTGTTCAAATGAAAACGCCAGAAGCATTCTCTCCTATAATATTCTACAACAAAAAACCATAGACGAGATTAAATATGTGACCTGTTGGAAGATTGGTTGTTGTCATTGATGTCAACCCTAGTCATGGCTTTTGGACTGCAAGATTGATGAAGGTATTTGGACATGAAGGAATATGCACATGCAGATACAACACCCATGGATGGATAGTATACATCATGTTGTTTCCGGTGGTATGTGGCACATCACGTGGATCCTCATGGTTGAGGAGAAATGAATTTTTGAAGATGACAAAGTGAATTGAAGAAGGAAGTACATGTAGGTCCTGAAGATAATTAAATAAAAGAATTACAAAATAAGAAAGTGTCAGGTCGGCCCTCATGTTAAAAGGAAGTGACATAAATGGTATAAATAAACATCATTATACATTCATTTGATACAAGTCGAATTTAAGAGGAAATAAGAAGAAAAGAAGGCCAGATTTCAAGGGAGGATGAAGTATTTTGGTGATGTGTTCTAAGGTATGTTATTTTCAAGTCATCTTACCATTTTTGCTATAACTTGTTTTCTAGAACGATTCAGATGGTGAAATCGCTATGGTATTGAGAAGAAATATCAAGGTACCTCTGGTAAAAATTTCAGCTCTTGATTCGCTATAATTATGGAGATACACTCTATGGAAGATAGGGTTTGTGACCAGTCCTGAAGCTAGTCAATAAACAGGTGCTCCGGGTAAAAAAGTCATAACTTATTCATTGAGAATCCAAATGAAGTGGGAAAATTTTCGTTGGAAAGAGTACGGACTGTAGTTTCTTGTGTGTGAGTTTTAGAATCAGATGTTAATTATTGAGCACGGGGGAATCTAAATGAAGTGGGAAAATTTTCGTTGGAAAGAGAACTTGACCGTAGTTTCTTGTGTGTGAGTTTTAGAATCGATGTTAATTATTGAGTTAACGGGCATTCTCAGGTGTTCACTCCTCCCTCTAATAGACTGCATCAACCAGAATTGAATAAAGTCTACCATTCTTTCTATAACCTCTTTTTGGGGAGGATTCAAGGAGTGAAAATTGGAAGAGTTTCAGAGAATACATTGAGTAATATTATCTATAGGATCAAAGTACTCCAAGAATTGAAGAATTGCAAAAATTGAAGAAGTCTCAGGAAGCATTATCAGGTTCTATGTGATGATTGGTTGATGGTGATTATTTAATGTAAATTTTTATTATCTCTCATATATTCTTGGGTGAAAGGAAGGGGCAAGGATGGAGAGTTCAACTCTCTCTTGATATTGGAGGATTGTATCTTCCTCTTAGAGGTTTATCCCTCCCTTTACATTTGGAAGCTGTAACTACCTTTGGAAGTCATTACTTCCCTTGAACAATAACTATTGATTATTTCTCATATATTTTGCATGGTGTATTGTGGTGTATTGGTGTAACTCTTATACTATTGTTCATTGTTCATTGGATATAGTTGAATGGTTTAAGTATAAGTTGAAAAAGGTTTTAAATTGTACTTGATACTAATTCACCCCCCTCTCAGTATCAACATGACCTTAGTTTTGTGCGCTCATCCTGAAATAAGGACAACCCTCAACATTCAGGTAATTGACATGCCAGTAAGTAATTACTCAATCATCTTGGGAAGAGATTGACAAGATTTAATGGGTGGATACCTCTCACTCGATGAAACATATTTATTTGTTCCTTGGAATGGAAAAAACATTATTGTCTTTAGAGAGGGGAGGATCTCACCTTACATAGAGAGTGTCCCACAACCTAATGCAAATTATATCGAAGAGGACCTAAGAGTGTATTCCATATTTGATGAGGAGGATAACATTCCCTTGGAACAAATTGATTTATATGGTGGTATGTGGCACATGCACTTTGATGGTTCATGCTCTAATGAAGGTAACATAGCTAGCATTATCTTGATTTCTCCTGTAGGAAATATCCATAACTTTTCTTATATGTTGGAGTTTTCTTGCACAAACAATGTCACCGAATTCGAAGCTTTGTTATTGGGCATTGAGAACGCCTATAATCTTGGTTGTGGTCACCTTTCAGTTTTTGGAGATTTCGAGCTTGTTGTGAATCTTGTACGTAAAATTTACTCTCTGAGCAACAAGTTGATGAAATGATGCACCCAAACTGTTTGGGTGCTTATCTCAAACCTTTTATCTTTCAACATCCCTCATGTTAATAGGGAGTTAAATTCAATGGTTGATCAGTTAGTTGTTTGTGCAGCCTCCCCTAATCGACAGCTTCTGCCACACAGACCTGATTGTACCTTCCAATCTCTATATCATCCACATATCCCCGACAATGTAGAATCTTGGTGGGTCTTCCCTAGCGATGAGAGCATTTTTTCTTTCATTCAAAATGAACCTTTTAAGCCTAAGGAAATTATATCCATAGAAGATAACAAGGTTCCTCAGGGCTTAAATCCTCTAGAGAGTTCATTTTCTTCAAGTGATGTAGGCAACAAAGAGAAACAGAAAGAAGAGGAGTCGAAAAGGAAGGTGGTTGAAACCATCTTCTTGAACATTGGGACACCTGAGACTACAAAGAATGTTAAAATAGGCGCCAAATGTTCAAATGAAGAGAAAATGAAGTTTTCCAAGCTACTTGGTGAATTTCAAGATGTTTTTGTTTGGTCTTATGAGGATATTCGTGGTTTTGATCCTGGTCTTATACAAAATTCCATCCCCATTAAGGAAGACATACAACCAGTTAGGAAAAAACAAAGACCTATTAACCCTGTGCTAGAAGAAACTATTTGAAAGGAGTTGGAAAAACTCTTGAAGGCTGGAATCATCTTTCCGGTCAATTATTCGGAATGGGTTTCAAAATTGGTTCATGTTTGGAAAACAACTGGTCATATCAGATTATGAGTTGATTTTCGTGCATTAAATCGAGCTAGTATAAAAGATCACTTCCCTCTCCCTAACATGGAAATGATTTTGCAACAAGTTGCAGGGTCACAAATGATGTCCTTACTTGACGGGTTTTCCGGTTACAATCAAATCAAGGTAAAAAGGGAAGATAAATATAAAACCACCTTTATTACTTGTTGGGGTACCTATGCTTATGAACATATGCCTTTTGGCTTATCTAATGTAGGTGCCACCTTTCAAAGAGCTATGCAAATAGCTTTTGACAATTTGATTGGTAAGATCAATCAGATAAGCCAAAAGGCAAAAACTTAACTAATGAGGTAGTTCGACTACTTCAACCAATTCTGATTTGCTTAAAGGAAAAAGGAAAGGGAGGAACAAGAGAAGGATAGAAGGAGAAGCATACTAAGGTTTTCTCTTTGAGTTTATGTTGAAATAGTTCAACTTTCATTCATTCCTTAATTTATCACAAGCCTAATTCTTTTTTATGATAGCAGGTTCTTATTGTAGACAACAAGATTCAAGGTTGAATTACATCATTCAGACACTTGTTTTTCAGAGGTGTTGATCTATCTTTGATAGTATGTGTAGACTTGTCTGTTTGTGAATTAGTTTTCATGACTAACAAAGGATATTGTGCAGAGTCGAGTGGGCAACAATCTGTGGCAAGTTGATCCAACATTTAGAGTTCAGTTTTTGGTTTTTTGTCAGAGGTCCTTTTGTATGTTGTATCGAGGATGTCTAAGTTTGACTTTGGTCCAAAAATTCTTTATGAAATTTTGTAAAGAGAATGACTCTTTGGTGAATTGGAATAAAATAAAGGATTGCTTTATGTATCACCTGTCTTGATTGTCATCTTGGTGTCTTTGCTTCTGTCTCTAAATTTATTTCAACAATTGTTATATTCATAAAATCATATAAATAATGAATTTTCCAGTGATCTTTTATTTATAAAAGAATAGCCTAAGCACTTGTAACCAATACTTGTGAGTTAGGATATTAATTTTGATGGCTATAAACATAGGGTGACATTCCTATCTATTTTTCTTTAGCCAAGCAAAATCTAAAAATGCTTGAGTAAGATCATTCATATATTTTCCTCAACAACTGTGTTCACTTCTTTATGTGCAAGAGTGTCAATGGCTTGGATGACTTCATCAAATGGAAGAGGATCCAGTACATCATCCCCAAGACTCGTTTATTTAATCATCTTTTCACCTTCATCAGAAAATGAAGGACCTAGCTCTTCCAAGGGTTCCTTTACTTCTTCACTTCCTAAATCAAAGAACAAAGTGTCATAAAAAATATGGAAATGAAAAGGATTCACCTCATTCTCTTTGCCTTGTGCAGGAGAGATAATATCTTGGAGAGCTTCATCCTCATAACTCACTTCTTTATTTAAGTCTTTACTGCATTCTATTGAATCAGGGGAAAAATCTTGCTCCTCTTCAAGGGGTTGACAATTTTCTTCATAAATCTCTCTTTCTATATCAAAGAGTTCTTGGTATTGAGTATGGTACACATCCCTGAGATATTCCACAATCTCAGTGGTGAATCATTCGTCCTTTAGGGCTATTGAAATATTTTGAAGGGCATCTTCATATGTCTAGAAATTTGGTTTCACAAACCCAATAAACCTACCAATGAGGTCTACGAAAGATGATATAGCCTTATCTTCACAACAACCCTTAATCTAATATTGCAATAAAGACGACAAGGAAAGTATGAACAATTTTACAAGAACATCCTCTCGTTCTAATTCTATGTCACTTATGTACTTCGATAATTCTACAATGTGTGTAATTGGGAGGCCTCCGAATCTTGGAGAGTTGTTTAACCATTTTATATCAAGATAATGCAGGTATCCTTGAAAACTTTCAAAATCAATAATCAGATACACTTGTTCCCAGGGCACCATGATCCCATATCTTGGAAATATCACAAAGTTGAGGGTAAGGTGGCACCTTCGAAAATGTCAGTGGAGTCGCCAGATATCCTCTTAAGGATTATCAAAGGGAGTGAGGGAATCACCCTCAGTGGAGTCTCTAGGTAAGCTTCGTAAGATGAAGGCTTTGAGGGAAAGGCTTACCGAAAAAGTGTCTTTGAGGAATATTGACTTAGTGTTCTCTGACAACGGCGCCAAAAATGTTATCATGCAATCTGTACTTTCCAAAATCCCAAGGCAAGTGAGGCAATACTAGCATAACAAGGGGGTGATCTATCACTGTCACCTTGATAAGAAACCCCTTTCCATTTAGGATTATGTCGATATTACCCCAAGGGAGATGTCCCTAGTGACTTAAAGGGATGATGAAACTAAGATAAGGATGCAAAAATACCCCCCTCTCACTGGTCACTCAAGTCAAAAGGTTTGTTAGGTCTTTAAGAGATGAAGCAAAAGTAAAGATGAAGTGTACATGCCTAGAACAAGACAACAAAGAAAAAATATGGCAGCTTTCAAGTACAAAATGATGTTAGTGCTTCAATAAGACAATGAACCTTAAAAATATAAGCTAGCTAATATAAAATTGCAACAATATGAAAGTTTACAACAACAATAAGTATTTCATAACAACTGCAAGAAATATGCCTCAAAATTGCTTGAAAAGACAATGAAAAAGTAGCTTTAACTACGAAAAATGATAATCAGTTGTCACAAGCATTTTTTGAAGTGTCTAGCTGGCATTAAGGGTCAGTTTTGAAGAAAATTTGTTGCAGTTAGATGGTTGTAGAAATCTTTTGCAACAAGAACAAGTAGGTTAGTGATCTAGGCTAAACTAGGGTTAGGGATAGTTAGTAAAATCTTAGGAGAAGAGTGTTTGAGTGTTTAATCAATCCTTCAATAAGAGAGAGGCTAGAACTAGTGCCTTCTAGGGCTTATGGATTCAAGTGGATGGCTTATTCTAAGGCTGCAAATTAATTTTGATAGTGCACAAAAGTCCAAGATGGAGAATGCATAAGAGAAGTAGTAACTAGGGTTTCACTTTCCAGAGGTTTTGGCCACTGAAAAGGTGCGCTCAAGCTACCAATGCGTTCACTAGGCTAGGGAACACTTCCCTAGATAGTTTTTACGATGAAATTCTCTTCCAACAAAAGCCCTAATTTTCTTGTACGACAACAATGAAGTTTTTGGTAACCCAGTAAAGGTGCTCTATTCAGTCAAGCTCTAATTCCATATTAAATTTAGAGCTGCTATTAAGTTCTTTTCAATTTACTAGACAAGAATAGCATAAGCAGGATCACCGAAAGATACACAATCACATGATACACAAAATTTATCCTAGGAAACCCTCATGGGGGAGAAAACCCAACAAACACTTCCTTAATATAGATTGTCAATACAATGCCAAGAAAATAAACCAAACACTAGAGAATATCCAACATTGAGCAATGTGCCTCTCTTTTCATTCTTCCGACAACTGCAGCTTCCTTCAAACTTGCGCACTGGATGAGTGACTTAAGTGAGTGAGCTAATGAGGCACCTTCCACTCTTACTTATACTAGATGGTAGGCACTAGTTTGGTGTCTCTTCATCAAGCATGGTCGACTTCTTCACTTAGTGGCTAAAACCACTTTAATTAGGCCTAGGGGGCGACTTCTTAATTAGAAACATATAATTAGGGTTTTACCAATCCAAAAAAAGGGGTTTTGGTCTTATACAAGGCCCGACATGATCAATCCACAAAGGGGGATTGATCTATAAGATAATAACTCAATAATAAGTAGAATATACTTTGCAGTTACATATTTCAACATTTTCCCCAGAGGAGTGGGGTTTCCAGATACATGTTTTGATATCTTTTGTGTGGTTTCCCTAAATATTTTTTTTGCTAATGAATATTGCACAAAATGTGTGTTTTTCAGTCAGCTAGTCAGACCTGAAATTCATTGTTGTCTATAAGTTTATGCTATATTTGTTTTACAATGGTATCATGAAATATGAAAGCAATATTGTAGGGGAAACTTATGGTATCCAACCAAATAATTCCCAATAAAATTTATAATTAAAATTGAAGGAAAATTGTTTCCTATCAATTGAGTTATTCTTTAAGCACACGATGCATTTTGATTAACAATCTCAAGTAAAGTATATGAATACCTTCACTAGATTTGTGGTATGTATAACAAAAAAACAAATATTGGATTGAATGAAGTTTGATTTTTATGATTACTTGCGTGAGTTGATGAATTACATGGGTCTTTTTACTAGAATATGTTTAACTATTAGAGAAATTTTGGGGTCTAAAATGGATCTCTTAACGAAAATAATAAAATAATAAAACAAGATTTATGAATTTTCAAAGGTTGTCTAAACGCTCTATGTTTTGGCATTTTTCACCGGAACCCAACGATATAAATATGGGTGAAATCACAATTTTATGTTCTTTAAATTGCATAAATGAATTCAACATCTTGAAAAACCCCCGGGGCACTCAGATTATATAGTCTTAACCGCTCAAATTTGCAAATCCAACAATTTATTGCCAGACTTCGGGCAAAATTAAACGAATAATATCTTCAGAAAAGAACCAAAACATAAAACGCTTAAACTACTGCTTTTTCAAAGGGAAAAAAAAACAAAACTTTTTTAAATCATATTTTTGACTTATCTCCTTATAGGTTTAATCAAATTTCAAGTGTAGGCACTCGTTGGATACAAAATTTAATTATGCATCCAACAAGTGCCTACACTTGAAATTTGAGTAAAAGTATAAAGAGATAAGTGGAAATACGATTAAAAAAAGTAGTTTATTTTTCTTTCCCTCCAAAACCATTTATCCGTGTGGTTAACATCTTCATCTTAAATCCTATTGATTATTTAAAAGTTGATATTGATAGAACATTTTTTGTTTTGAGGCAAAAAAATTTGCCCCAAAATTTCTCTAATGATGTGCATGCATAGTTGTACATTCATAAATTTAATGATGATAAATAATTGAGTAAATTGCATTTTAAAATTTGAAATGAAAATGTTACAAAATTTATCACTGATAAGTGGTGTTGGGGGATGCCATACTTCTAGTTTTGGTTGATCAATTTGGGTATCTTGTTAATCAATAGTCAAATGCCCCTGAAATACCAGAGCATCACTTCTCTCAACATGTCCTCGATATGATTTGGAAGAGGTGTGTCCTTTTACAACTATGGTAGGGGATTCTACAATGTTAAAAACCCCATTGATCTTAGATGTTGGATGTAGCTCTCTACTCCCCTTTTCAACACTGTTATTAAATATTCAATCTAAAATCTCTCATGATTGATTGTTTATATCCAAGGGTCCATATCAAACCATTGAACCTTTGATATTCAATATGTCAACAATGTTTACTCCTCGCTAATAGAATGTCATTGAAGAAAAATCCCTTTGAAGGACAAAGCTACCTGTTACCCCCCCAGGCTAGGGGTAACTAAGGAGATGATGTCTCGAGGCCCACATGTAGCATAAATGGTGTGCCAAAAGTCTGATTCCTATCACATCCCACAAAGACCCTCTACTTTACCACATAGCAACATCCACTGCACTAGATTGGCTCCAAGAAGACAACAAGTCTTGCTTCATGAGGTAACAAGTCTAGTCTCGTGGTAAGTGTCATTTTGATATTTGAATCATTTGAACATGTTGCAAATAATCCTTTCTTGATTATGGAACACTTGCTTGGAAATTATACCTTTTTCCTAGTTTCACCTTGGTGGGTGGCATGGTTTCCTAGTAAGTAGGTCACCCTCGGGAAAAGGGTTGTTATTAGGTGTTTCCTTGAAGGGCCATTGTACCATTCCTTCTCATACTAACCACTTTCCATACTTCTTTCCCTTTTGTTTCCTCATATTTTGGGATTTTGGGCTCATTGACCCCAAGAAGGGCTTGTACCTCATTTCATGGGAAGAAGGCCAAAGGCCTAGAGGTGTTGTAATGGCGGAAAAAGTAAAGAAGCAATCACATTATCCTTTGGGATGCTCTCCTAGGATCCGACGATGAAGTGCTACTCCATAAAAATCAGGACCTTCTACCATATAATTAATAAGTGTCTTGCTTGTTGGGGGCTGCAATTGTGATATCCTTTAATTTCCATTGCATATGACACTCAATGTGTTCCTAACTCCAAATGGCATTGTGGTGCTCTTTAATTTCAATTGCATAGCACTCAATGTTGAGACCATAATAAATTAAATGGCAGGGCTTGGAAAAATGTTGCATTGCAAACTGAGGGACGCAACACCCTCCTGAGAGCACCCATAAATGAGACAATATAGACCCTTGGAGTATGTCAAGAACCCAATTCCCAAAAGTATTTCCCAATCCACCTCATACACATCACATGACCTAGATAGGGTCCTCTTGGGAAACATTCCTTGACTTGGGGGATTGAAGCACTGGCTCAGGGCATAAGGCACCTACCATACTTAAATTTAGAAAAATTTATAAGGTCTTTGAGCATTTATTTTGTTTGAAAAATGGGTTTGATGAGCATTTATTTTGTTTGAAAAATGGGTTTGATGCACATGTTTGGGTGGTTCTTGTAGTAAATATGTCTTAATTGGCATGATACTTGTGACTTGTGTACCCTTTGAGGGCGTACTCGTTTTCCTTTGCAAGACCTTGCCCACAGGATGGATGTTGGACCCCACATGAGGAAGACCATGGATGATGGATGTTGCTCCTAGAGGACATAGGACATTACCTTTGGAGGCACATGGGCATCACTAGATGATGAGGTTGAAACCTTCTCCACTTGGACATTGGCCTTTGGAGGTCTAGAATGTCACCCCTTAGCCCTTGATGTCACCCTGGAGGGATAGGGTTTGATGCATGCGGTGGTTTCATAGGTGGCTTAGAAAGATGACATCATGACTAGCACATGAAAGAGAGACATATGGCCTTTGGAGGCCCAACGGCCTCTTCCTATATCTTTGACACCTCACTTCTAGCCTTACGTCACCCTACTAAGTCATGACGTCACCCTCTTTAGGGTTTTATTTCATGTATATTTTATATTGTAAGGGAAAATTAAAGGGGCCAACCATGTTACCCCCCCATGCTAAGAGTAACTAAGGAGATCATGTCTCCAGGCCCATAGGTAGTAGACATGGAGTATCGAGAGCTAGACTTTCCAACAGAGCTCAGAGAGCCCCTCATTTCCATGAGAGCCTCATTGTTCATCAACAACGGAAGAGCAACATCAATACATCGACTTACTCCAAAAAGAAAACATATCTTGCTCTATGAGGTAACAAGTCTGGTATTGTGGTAAGTGTCATTTTCATATTTGAAGCACCTGAACATGTTGCAAAGAATCCTTTCTTGATTTTGAAAATGTTTGCTTGGAAATTATTCCTTTTGCCTCATTTCTCCTTGGTGGTTGGCTTGTTTTCCTAGTAAGTGGGTTACCCTCGAGAAAAGGGATGCTACTAGAGGGTCTCCTTGATGGGTCATCATACCATTCCCACCCATAATTATCACTTTCCATCACTTCTTCCCTTTCATATCCTCATCTTTTGGGGTTTTGGGCATATTGACCCAAGAAGGGCTTGTACCTTATTTCATGGGAAGAAGGGGTTGAAGGCCCAAAGGTAGATTACAACTACTATAAAAGAATAAGAAACTAATGTTGAAAAGAAAGTGAACATAGCAAATAAGGACCATCAAAATCCAGTCCAACTTGAGCTCTACTTACTCAGTGCTCACCCTGATACCAAAATGTATGCTAAGATTATAAACCCTTAAGGGGGACCCTCAAATTTGCAAATTATAATGATAACATGGATTGGAAAGATGGTGAAAAGGGGCTTGGAAAAATGTGGCATGCAAATAGTTGGTAACTCAAGAGTAAGTGCACCCTCAATAAAGGCACCCATAAATGAGACAATATGAGCCCTTGTATGTCAAGTAACCCCATGCCCAAAAGTTACACCACCATCCACCTCATACTCTTTTCCATGAATTAGAGAGGGTCTTCTTGGGAGACAGTCCTTGACTTGGGGAAATGATTTATCCAATAGGGCACCATGACAACTCTCCCATATTTAAATTTGGCAAGTTGTATAAGGTCTTTGAGCATTTGTTTAATTTGAAAGGGGGGGGTTTATGCACATGTTTCGGTGGTTCTTGTATTAGATATGGCTTATTTGGCATGATTCCTTTGACTTGTGGACCCTTGGAGGGCACATTTGTGTGTCTTTGCAGGACCTTTCCTGGTGAACAAGTATTCATGGGGAGATGACTTCGTTCAGACCTCCATGAGGGCTTTGGAGCCCAGGGATGGGTGCTAGACCCCACGTCTGGGGCACCACATGATGATGGACGTTACACCTTAATGATTGAGAGTGTTTCCTCTGGAGGCACCTGAGCATGACTTGTTGGTGAGCTCCCACCTTCCACTTGGATGTTGGTCTTTGGAGGCCTGGACGTCACCCATTTAACCCATGACATCATCATTGAGAGGGCTAGGGTTTGATGGAGAAGGCTTATGAAGAGACATTTTGGCACATGTTATATGATTTATGGCCTTTCGATGCCCAACATTGCAAATTTCCAGCCCAATGTTTCACCTTTGGAGCTCAACGTCACCCTAAGAAGGGATGACATCACACTTTTAGAGTTTCTTTTGGTGGCTAGGATTTCCCATATAAGTATGGTTAGCCACCATTCATTTTTTCATAACTTTCCTCACACAAGAGGACTTGGATCTGAAATTTTCGCCCTCTTTGGCATATTTGGTCTCTTTTACTCATGCGCCTGGCTTGGAGGAGCAAGTTTTGGATGTTTATTGGCTTATTCTTGGTGGAAAATTCTGCAACTAGGGTTTGTGCTTGATTATTCTTGGTGAAGTAAGTAAAATCTACAATTTCATTTCATGCATTGAATGTTTATGGTAAATTTTACTTGTTCATATTAAAGATTTTGGTATTGCTTGCTTAAAACCCTTGGAGAGGATCATAAGGTGCTTCCTCCTCTCTCTAGATCATTTCACCTATCACCATTTTATCATCATTGTGACGGGGGTTATTTTTTCTCTATTCTTTAGGAACCTTTCTCTACGCCTTGATAGTTTGGGTGAATCTACAACAAAAAATGTTCTATCAATGACAAGGTACATACTACCAATACTTTTGTTGTCATAGTTTCTTCAAGATTAAAGTTGTGTCCTAAGCCATCTTGTCTTGAGCTTGTATCATTTATTATTTCACAAATTACACTATTCATGCAATTGCACATAGGTGAAAATCTATGGAACCTAATGAGGAGAATTTTTTTTGACATATATTATAGACTCCTGCGACTAAATGAGCATTTGTGCACATGCCAATCCATGCCCGAAAAAATATCATTAAGCCTTTTGTTATGTGAATCCCTTTCAAATATTATATGTCGTCTTATAAAACAAGCAAGCAAATCCTACTCCATTTTGAATAAACACAATAAATTGTTATTGTTTCACTAAAGTTAATTTTATTTATCTCTCACCAATACTAAATGTGATTACAACAATTTCCAGTAGTTGATAAGATGAAAACATGGTTGATAGTAGGTGCTTGGGCACAAGAATCCCAACATTATCTAAACCTGGATAATCAGTAATGCCCAAATATGCCCTATAAAGCGAACAACTTTCATGTATAGCAAATGCATAGCTAGACACCTCATTGAATTAACACTAACAATGTTCAACTAACGATTGTTTATGGTTGCATCCGTACAAATATTAATGAAAATAGTACTAATGGAATGAAAAGAACAACGATTTGGGAATATTGCATGTTCCCTTGCTTATATTCAGTTATGGAGAGTGGATTTTAACTCAAATGATTGTACCTAGGTTAATTACTCGCTTTGGTTAGAATCCCCAACCATGTTAGTAGATATGTGATTGTTTGTTGATTTGTTTGCTTGTGATTTGGTAAAGTTCTCATCCCTGATGACTGACATAACTCTTTTCAAGCAAACCCATGGGGATGTGTGGAGGTGGATTTGAAGTGGAAACTTCCCCCCTTTGTTTCAGTATGGAGGTGGATTTGAAGTGGAAACTCCCCCGCCTTCATTTCAATATGCATGATTGATGGTGTCAAATAATAGAAAGTTCAGTATATAAACTTCTTGAATCCTTGATTTGTCTACTAGGCACAAGATCACTTGATTCATGTCTTCCCACTTCGAAGACCAAAATCCCCGGGAGTCCATAGGTATTGGCATTGGTCTGAATCACAGTTCTCAGGGTGTAGGGACAAGAAGCACTCTTGTAGTTTCTAGGCAAGGTATTGGAGGTGGTGGGTCCTCTAGAGTTGTAGGTTTCAGGGGTGGTAGTTCTTTGAGTGGTGGTTTAGGATAAGGGTCAAGTGGTTCTGCTTCTAGTGGTTCTGGTGGTTGAGCAAGTGGTTCTGCCCTTGGTAGTGCAAATACAAGTGCAAGTGGTTCCTATTAGATGGTTCTAATGGTTCTGGTACAGGTACAGGTTTAGGTGGTTCTAGTGCAAGTACAAGTTTAGGTGGTTCCTCTTTCAGTGATTGTGGTGTTCCGTGAAGATTGAGTGGCCTAGTGGTGCAACTCATGATTCCCTGTTCCTCCTTGGTAGTGGGACAACCTAGCATGCACAAGGTTGCAGACCTTGAAGCTAAGTGTGATTTAGTTAGTTAGGGACACAATAGTATGGGGATTGAGCTTGGTTGGTAGGTAAGTCCAACAAGTGGAAGGGGTTTTTTTCTCCCGCTTGTGTGGACAATCCAATTAGTGGATCCAAGTCCTCAATAAATAACGAAGTGTCATAAGGATGCGATGGGTCATTCACCAGATCATTGGATGCCTATAGTAGAGAGTTTTATGATGGACAATAGGTACAATAGTTTAGGGCTTCATTTTCCATTGGAATGAATATCTCCTTACTGTCTTGGAATGTGCAAGGGATGACAATCCCTAGTAGCAAGCAATTTGTTAGAGGTGTTTTGCAACATTTTCAACCGGATGTGGTCTTCTTACAAGAAGTCAAATCAACTAAACTAGATTTGAGCTTCGAAATAAAATGAATTAATGTTGGAATGACCCTTTTTGGGCCTTCGGGCATTGCCAAAGGAGTGGAGGGGTGGTGGTTTCCCTTTCTTCTTATTTGAAAAATTATGTGATTGCTTTAGGGTCAAACCTAGAGGATATGTATGTTTGAATCACTCTTTTGATTCATGATTGGGTGATAGGATTTTGTGTTATGAATGCTCCCAATCTTAGCGTCGAGCAGGGTCACCTTTGGCCATGGATGGCCTCCTTATTCCCAACCACAGATTGGATTGTTAGAGGAGATTTTAACATAGTGGAGTGGGATGGTGACCGTTGTGGTGGCAGGGGTTCTATGATAGTGGATCGGAGAAGCAAGGTTGGTGCATGTGTAATAACTCTCTTCATCTTTTTGGTCGCAATTGGAAACAAAAGGGGCTTGATTATGGTGGTTGGTTCACCTTGACCAATTATAGATAGGAGCAAGATAAGGTTTAGGCACGACAAGATCATTTTTATGGTCCTTAGGGGGGAGAGAGCCTTTTTAGGCAAGCTTCTACCCATAGATGTTTTGATGGATGTGACTAATTTGAATCATCTTCCAATTCAAACTTTGATTTCCTTGGGCCATTCAACTGATTCATCACCTTATTCAATGTTTAATTTGAATCTGTCCCAACTAAATTCAATAGATTTCCTAGCCCTTGTTCATAGGATTTGGTACATATCCCCTTGGCCTTTGGTTGTTGTGTCATACTATTAAGTTCATGAGAGGTTGGCATGGGATGATGGCTTGATAGCAGAGAAAAGAGATGAGGTTGGCTTGATAGAGGTTGGAGGGTGGGGGTGGGGAGTAATATTAGAGAAACCATATTAATAGGAAGTTCAATACCTCAACTTCTTGATTGCTTGATTTTCCTATTAGGCACAAGATCACTTGATTCATGACTTCCCACTTCGAAGAATAAAATCTTGGGGATTCCATAGGTTTTGTCATTGGTGTGAATCGCAGTTCTCGGGGCATAGGGACAAGAATAAATTTTTGGGTTTCTAGGCAAGGTATTGGAGGTGGTGGTTCCTCTAGAGTTGTAGGTTTCAGGGGTGGTGGTTCTTTGAGTGGTGATTTAGGATCAGAGTCAGGTGGTTCTACTTCTAGGGGTTTTGATGGTTGAGAAAATGGTTATGCCCTTGGTAGTGAAAATACAAGTGCAGTTGGTTCCTATTAGATAGTTCTAATGGTTTCGGTGCAAGTACATGTTTAGGTGGTTTCTATTTAGATGGTTCTGGTGCATGTACAAGTTTAGGCAGTTCCTCTTTCAATGGTTGTGATGTTCTCTGAAGATTGAGTGGCCTAGTAGTGCAACTCATGATGCCTTGTTCCTCATTGGTAGTGGGACAACCTAGAATGCCCAAGGTTGCAGACCCTGAAGCTAAGGGTGCTTTAGTTAGTTAGGCACACAAGAGTATGGGAATTGAGCTTGGTTGGTAGGTAAGTCCAACAAAGAGGAAGGTTTTATTTTCTCCTGCTTGTGTGGACAAGCCAATTGGTGATCTAAGTCCTCAACAAATAACGAAGTGTCATAAGGATGCAATGGGTCATTCACCAGATCGTTGGATGCCTATAATAGAGAGTTTTACGATGGCCAATAGGTACAATAGTTTAGGACTTCATTTTCCATTGGAATGAATCTCTCCTTAACATCTTGGAATGTGTAAGGGATGGAAATACCTAGTAGCAAGCAATTTGTTAGAGGTGTTTTGCAACATTTTCAACCTGATGTGGTCTTCTTACAAGAATTCAAATAAACTAAACTATATTTGAGCTTCAAAACCAAATGAATTAATGTTGGAATGGCCCTTTTTGGGCCTTTAGGCATTGCCAAAGGAGTGGAGGAGTGTTGGTTTCCCTTTCTTCTTATTTGCAAAATTATGCGATTGCTTGAGGGTCAAACCTAGATGATATGTATGTTTGGGTCACTCTTTTGATTCATGATTGGGTGATAGGATTTTGTGTTGTGAACGCTCCCAATATCAAAGTCGAGCAGGGTCACCTTTGGCCATGGATGGCCTCCTCGTTCCTAGCCATAGATTGGATTTTCAGAGGATATTTTAACATGGTGGAGTGGGATGGCGATCATTGTGGTGGCAGAGGTTCTCTGATAGTGGCTCAGAGAAGCAAGGTTGGTGCAGGTGTAAGAACTCTCTTCATCATTTTGGCCCCAATTGGAAACGAAAGGTGCTTGACTATGGTGGTTGGTTCACCTTGATCAATTATAGATAGAAGAAAGACAAGGTTTAGGCACAACAACATCATTTTTATGGTCCTTAGGGGGGAGATAGCCTTTTTTGGCAAGCTTCTACCCATAATGTTTTGATGGATGTGACTAGTTTGAATCATCTTCCAATTCAGAGTCTAATTTCCTTGGGCCATTCAACTGACTCATCACCTTCTTCAGTGTTTAAGTTGAATGTGTCCCAACTAAAGTCAATGGATTTCCTAGCCCTTGTTCATAGGGTTTGGTACCTATCCCCTTGGCCTTTGGTTGTTGTGGCATACTATTAAGTTCATGAGAGGTTGTCATGGGATGATGACTTCAAAGAAAAGAAAAGAGTTGAGGTTGGCTCGATAGAGGGTGGAGGGTGGTGGGTAATATTAGAGAAAACATATAATAGAAAATTCAATATCTCAACTTACTGAATGCTTGATTTTCCTGCTAGGCACAAGATCACTTGATTCATGACTACCCACTTCGAAGACCAAAATCCTAAGGAGTCCATAGGTGTTGGCATTTGTGTGAATCACAATTCTCAGGGCGCAGGGACACAAATCACTTTTGTGGTTTCTAGGCAGGGTATTGGAGGTGGTGGTTCCTCTAGAGTTGTAGGTTTCAGGGGTGGTGGTTCTTTGAGTGGTGGTTTAGGATCAAGGTTAGGTCATTATGCTTCTAGTGGTTCCGGTGGTTGAGCAAGTGGTTCTGCCCTTGGTAGTGCAAATACAAGTATAGGTGGTTCCTATTAGATGGTTCTAATGGTTCTGGTATAGGTACATGTTTAGGTGGTTCCTATTTAGATGGTTCTGATGCAAGTACAAGTTTAGGTGGTTCCTCTTTCAATGGTTGTGGTGTTTTGTGAAGATTGAGTGGCCTAGTGGTGAAACTCATGATACCCTGTTCCTCCTTGGTAGTGGGACTACCTAGCATGCCCATGGTTGTAGACCTTGAAGCTAAGGGTTCTTTAGTTAGTTAGGGACACAATAGTATGGGGATTGAGCTTGGTTGGTAGGTAAGTCCAACAAGTGGAAGGGGTTTTTTTCTCCCGCTTGTGTGGACAAGCCAATTGGTGATCCAAGTCCTCAACAAAGAACGAGGTGTCATAAGGATGTGATGGGTCATTCACCATATCATTGGATGCCTCTAGTAGAGAGTTTTATGATGGCCAATAGGTACAATAGTTTAGGAATTCATTTTCCATTGGAATGAATCTCTCCTTACCATATTGGAATGTTCAAGGGATGGAAATCCCTATAAGCAAGCAATTTGTTAGAGGTTTTTTGAAACATTTTCAACCGGATGTGGTCTTCTCACAAGAAGTCAAATAAACTAAACTAGATTTGAGCTTCGAAATCAAATGAATTAATGTTGGAATGACCCTTTTTGGGCCTCCGAGCATTTCCAAAGGAGTGGAGGGGTGGTGGCTTCCCTTTCTTCTTATTTGAAAAATTATGTGATTGCTTTAGGGTCAAACCCAAAGGATATGTATGTTTGGGTCACTCTTTTGATTCATGATTGGGTGATAGGATTTTGTGTTGTGAACGCTCCCAATCTTAGTGTCAAGCAAGGTCACCTTTGGCCATGGATGACCTCCTCATTCCCAGCCACAGATTGGATTGTCAAATGAGATTTTAACATGGTGGAGTGGGATTGTGACCGTTGTGGTGGCAGGGGTTCTCTGATAGTGGCTCGAAGAAGCAAGGTTGGTGCAAGTGTAATAACTCTCTTCATCTTTTTGGCCCCAATTGGAAACAAAAGGGGCTTGACTATGGTGGTTGGTTCACCTTGACCAAATATAGATAAGAGCAAGACAAGGTTTAGGCACAACGAGATGATTTTTATGGTCCTTAGGGGGGAGATAACCTTTTTAGGAAAGCTTCTACCCATAGATGTTTTGATGGATGTGACTAATTTAAATCATCTTCCAATTAAAACTTTGATTTCCTTGGGCCATTCAAATGACTCATCACCTTCTTCAGTGTTTAAGTTGAATGTGCCCCAACTAAAGTCAATGGATTTCCTAGCCCTTGTTCATAAGGTTTGGTACTTATCCCCTTGGCCTTTGGTTGTTGTGTCATACTATTAATTTCATGAGAGGTTGGGATGGGATGATGGCTTGAAAGAAGAGAAAAGAGTTGAGGTTGGCTCGATAGAGGGTGGAGGAGGTTCACATTTTCCTTGAAGAAGAAATTTACAATGTGACTCTTCGAGAAGAATCTACAAAGCTAGAGATGGTGGTGCATTGAGTCAAGGAGCATATTTCCAAGGTTGTTCAGGTTCACTCGAACCTTCAATGGATCTAGGAGGGTGACACAGGGTTCACGTTCTATTTTGACTTCCTTAAACAAAAGGTGGTTGTTGACAAGGTGCTTGGTCTGTGCAACACTAATGGTTCTTTAGTTGAGGGCCCTGTTGAAGTTCAAGGTATGTTTAGTTTGCATTTTCAATCTATTTTTGTGCCTTACACTCTAAAAAATGGGGTGTTGGTTGCTCAAGATGCTTGTTGTAGGATTGTTCCTAATAAGGTCTCTAGTGGTGATTGGGACCATCTAGATTAAGACCTTTCGAGGGATGATTTTTATGCATCCTCAATCTCTACGTAGAATGACAAGTCCCTCGAGTTAGATGGTCTACTATGTGAATTCTACAAGACTAGGTGGGACTCCATTGGTGATGACTTATTTTGTATGACATTGGAAGTGTTTGCATCCAGTTGCCTTTCAAAATTTTGTAATTAGGGGTTGATCAAATTCATCCCAAAGAATGAAGCAAGAGATTCCATTAGGTGTTGGAAACCTACTACATTGCTTTCTTATAAAATTATAGCCTAGGAATTGGTTACACGGATTTGTTTTGTGTAGGGGAGGTTTATTCTTGATACTTTGGTTTCCACTTAGGAGGATATGGAGTGGGTCGTGGAGTCTACTCAACAATGCCTTATGTTGAAAAATTCGATAAGGCTTATGGTCAGTCAGATTGGTCTTTTATCTCTGAGATGCTAACTTGTTTGGGTTTTGGTCCTTGTGTGGCCATGGTGGACACCTTGTTCACCATGGCCTCAACTTTGGTTTTGTCAACAATGCTTCATCCTTGTTGATTGCTCTTTATAGGTCCATTTTCTAGGGGTGTTCGTTGGCTTAGCTTATATGTGTTGATTGTTGATGCCTTGGTTTATTTGTTGGAGGTGGCTCGCATTACGAAGTATGTTTGGGTATTCTTCTCCTCAGTGGCTAAGAAATAGTTAATAACCATCTTGTTGATGATTCTGTCCTTTTTGTGCAATAAGATGAAGGTTCTATTGATGGGGCTCTTGCGTGCCTAGACACTTTTTTTTTTCTTTAGGCTCAATGGTCGATCCTAGAAAGACTGAGTTTTGGCTTATTGGGATGGATTCTCTCCCTGAGTGGATCTCTATCGAATGGTCTAATATTTTCCTTGGAGTCATTGTTTGGTTCGCGGGCATACCCTTTGGGGTTGGTTTGTTTCCTATATCCATGTGGGATTGGTGTCTTCAAAGGTTACAAAGCAAGTTACATGTTTTGCATCGTAAGGATCTCTCCTTTGCGGGGAAGTTGACAGTGGTTGGATGCATTTTGCAGATCTCTCATATGTATTATGTTTCTTGTTGGTTCCCTACCAAGGCTCAGTTTCGTCATCTTGAGAGCAGATTTCAAGGGCTTATTCGTGGTCTAAATATGGTGGTGAGAAAGGTCTTTCTTTGGTTCCTTGGGACATGTGCACTATGCCCAAGGATGAGGGGGGGCATTGGTTTGATTGATGTGGTTTCTTGGGGAAATATTCTTTCAACCTAGTGGATTGCTCATTACCTTGAGGGTTCTACACCCTAACAAGATTTGTTTAGAAATGAATTTATTTTAGCTCAATGTTTAGGTAGAGTTCATGGGGTCTTTAGCTTATGTGACATTATCTCTACTCCACATTCCAAGAGATGAGCTCACTCATTTTCAAGATAATTTGGTTAGCTTGGAAATCCATTGTAGGTTTAGTCTGGTGACATTAGGAGGGTAGTTGGGTAGGTTGGGATCTAGCTTATAGGTCAATCTGAAGCTAGAGGGAACATGTCAATTGTGTTACAAAGTTTCCTTACTTCCAAGCATGCAAATTGTGCAAGAAGGGATTTTTCTTCTGGAGAAATTGATGGGACCTTGGTATTCACTCCTAGAAGGAGTTGCACCCTCTTTCTTAGGAGTATGATCTTCTCACTATGGATCATCTCTTGATGGAGTTGCAAGCCCTTATTTTGGAGCCTAAATGGTTTAAGATGAACATTGATATGCTTGGGCAGTTTTGGAGGGACGGAGGTTGGAGATTTGGTCATCCTCATCTTTAGCATGACTCTCATTGTATGTAATTAGCGCTTCATCAAAGCCATCCTCTCTCTTCGATCCTTAATGAACATTGGGTATCTAAGGATTAGGAGGAGCATTGGGTTTGTCATTTTCATAGTGTTTCATCTATTTGGTTTTCTTATAAGCTATGGTTTTTTTCCTGGTTGGTAATCTATCAAGGGATTCCATCCAAGGCTAGGTTGGCCAAGAATGGTCTCTTGGATGGCCTTTATCTAGTTTACCAACTCCTAGAGACTGTCAAGCATATCTTCTAGGAGTCCCAAATCGCCAAGAGTTTTTTTTCTTTTGAGGATCAACATTCTATGTTACTTGAGGGAAGGATTCATTGGTGCACCACTTTGTTTGGTGATTTTTGCTCTCTTGTTCGCGATGTGTTCTTGGGATTGTTTACGAATCTTGACCTTGTTTGTTCTATGGAAACTGGGGTCAATCTTGTATTTTCCCAAGAGTCTAGTTCTTTGTTAGCTTTCAGTTCTATGTGGAGAGATGAGGTTCACCATCAGCTTTTGGCAAAGGGAGCTATGTTGATCAAAGATGCCCAATCTTTGGATCCCAATTTCATCTTTGGTATCTCTTGAGAAGAGCTTATGAAGTTCATTGTTTATACCAATGTTGAAAATATTAGTGATATAATGCCAACATTACAATATCTCACGATTCGCTCAACTTGACGATATTACTGCCCGAAAAAATCGAGATTATTTTCAAATTTTGAATATAGTGCGATTATTTTCAAATTTTGAATATAGTGCGATATATCGGAAAAATATCATGAGAAATTAGAAAATATTGGCTGAGTCAATAGATTTTTGGATTTCTTCGGATTTTTTTGCTCAGTTTGAAGGGGGAAAGTAGGGGATTGGAAACAAAGGGATTAATCACTATTGCAGTTTCCCACAAAAGGGCTAGAGGGAGGGGGTTTCTTTAGATGTTAAAAAAATGGAAAGAAATTGAATATTTTTATATTTTTAAAAGTTTGCTAATATTTTCTCCGATGTTGCCAATAAGTTTCTTCCCAGACCCTAGGTGATACATTTTCCGACACAATCTTTGCAACATTGGTTTATACCCTTCTGCTTTTTTCATTTTTTATTGTAAATATTTTTCTATAAATATAAGATGCATTTTTCAAAAAAAGAACAGGCATCTGAAGGCCTAGAAAAAACAAATTATCTAAAATAAGGATAAGAACATAGAAGACCAACAATATTGAAGGCACATCTTGATTATACAGTGTATAGGTAATTGTCATTTTTCGTTATGAATTGACAATGCCTATAATATACACATGTACATTGAATTTTACTTTCATGGCATGGTAAATTAGCCACAGTTAAATGTAAGATTTTCAAGGAAGAAGAAAGTCATGAAAATCTAAATACAAATTACCAAAGGATTTGTGAAATGGACAAGATATTTAAGACCATAGCAACATCACAACAATGAACAATGATATAACCAATGAAACACAAGTGACAACAATCGCCCCTAAAGCCTGATCACCAGAAAACAAGACAAAATTAGGTGTTTCTAAAGTATCAAAACAAAAGGAAAATATAAATATTAAGGGCATTAAATAGCTACTCATTTTTCAGCAAAGATGTTTTGATTACCATTCCTCTAGACTTGAATCTAAACTGTGTAGTAAACCAAGATAAACCTTGATCAACAAAAGGAGCTAGTGCAAGGGCCCTGCATGCACAAACAATATTCATGTCCATAAACCCCCTTTATTTCATGTAGTATATCTCAACTATATAGATCTTATTAGTGATATATATGGCATTAAAGCATTCTAATTCATAGCAAATATCACCCACCATATAAAGCATGTCAAAAATCAAAACATTAGAAGAAATTTCTGATATCACATCCAGAAAAAAATAGAAACGAATCTTCATGGAAAATATGATTCATAACAAAAAGCCTACCCTCCAGCTCTCAAGAGTTTAGTAACTTGGCTTCCTGCCCAAACCATTGCCAAAATTTTCAATAATCTGTAGAAATACATATTATAGATTAGTAAGAAGTTATGAACAAAGTATTGATCCTTGTAGCATAATAATTAAACCTTTGTTACTAAACAACATCCAATACAAAGAGAAAATAATGATTTTTCTAAGTTTATTTGAAATTTATAATGAAAGAGTAAATATAAAACTCTATAATCACCCTATATATTTTTTTATGCAAAAAAAATCAATAGAAAATTGGGACCAAATAAACTTTACCGGGGGCATTAAGAAAGGAGGAAAGAGGAGAAAGAGGTATCCCTTCTGTTGATGACCATTTTGGTCATCAGTTTCTAGCCGACAAAGCATTGCCAAGCTTCCCCCTTAAATCAAATTGCTTGCACAAAGCTTCGCCCACTCTTGTTAAAATTGACGCAACATACTTAGCAAAATTATTGTGGTTCTTGACCTATCACTTATATGGCTTATTTTACTCGCTCTCTGCATTCCTAACACTTGGTATATTCTACACTTATGATTGACACACTAACACCATATATTTTGGACCCTGATGCATCACCCCTTATTATCAGATACATCACCTTACCTACATAGCCTTTGAATAAAGAGAAAATGGATAAGTTTTGAAAGCTAACTAAGGCCATGTCATATTTTACCCAACATGTTACTTTTATATGTTTACATGTCACATTTTCAAGATTTGTCTTATAACACACTCGTCCATATTTTAATTATGACATTAAAGTTCATACCACGTTTCTTCTTTTAAAATCATGACTTGGGTTTAATTACCATGCCTTTTTAATTATAACTTTAACATCATCCCATGCCAAAGCAAAGATATATTAAAATATGTTATCATGTTTGACATGATAATTTCCACATGAATTCTCTTTTTTCGAAAAGCGATGTCTAGCCTGAACTTTATAACTTACAAATGGATTTCATGTTAAGAACCCATTATGTAATGTTTCCCACCAATGTATACCAAGCTTCTTTTGGGGATATGCCATATGGCAATATTCTTATGACATATCATATTTTGGATTGGATTATATGATCTATTAGCAAAACAAAAAATTTGCTTACACTTAATTTACGCATCTTGACAAATCCATCAAATTGTTATGAGTATATGGCATGATTTTGTTGTCCTGCTCATCGTATACATTGTTTTTATGTCGGCCATCTAATATCTCAGCGAAGCCGACATATGTATGAGTTCTCAAGAACTCCAAATCATTATTAATTCACTTCAGCTATTGATAACAAGGGTAGGACGAAGACTTGTGTTGCACGAGAACTATAAAACAGAAGAGAAATTCCACCTTCTTCATAGATCCGTACAGTCTGCATGAACTCGCGAAATGGAGGATCTTCTGTCTTGTACGCAAACGCGAGTATAGAAGAATTATCTTTAGCTTATGATTAACTTATACATCATCTTGCAATGTTTTAGGGATATAAGGAGGTTTTTGCAAAATTATATTTGGTATCCGATTAGTAAGGCTACAGTAATTTCATGACCGTGCTCTTACTTAGGTTGATGGCTCGCATGATTTTCTTAAACGAGCTAAAGTGACCTCGTTTGAATAAGAGCATCCATATTCCATTGGAAATGATACTAGAACGACCATACTAGTTGTCTACAGATTAATGAGAAAGCTATATTACTTAATGATATTTCTTCCATTATCGTTTGTCATTGGAATCTTTGGAAGGAATTTTGGAGCTATATTACTTAATGATATTTCTTCCATTATCGTTTGTCATAGGAATCTTTGGAATGAATTTTGGAGATGTACAGGAACAGTTTATTGGTTCTTTCGAATACTTTTGTCCATGATGATGTAGATACTCGTCGTGGTGTTGGAATATTTCGTGACAGGTGAGATTATACAAATGATACATGTTCACGGATAGATTTTGCAATTACGGTAGAACACAGTAGGCGACTTTGTATCTACCATGTAGAAAATGTAATAGCTGGACTCCCCAATGATGTCATTTTGATTGTATTATCCCCATTTTGTGGGATAATTAAGGAGATGATGTCTCGAGGTCCTCAGGTTGTAGATATGGAGTGCCGAGAGACTACATGACTAGCAATGTCCACTTGCACATATGGAAGCCCGCTCTATCACCACAGTTTAGATCCATCATCAACGCATCCACCACACCAACTAGCTTCTAGAAGGCACATGGGTCTTGCTCCATGCAGTACAAGTCATGTATTGTGACAGGTAATCACCCTAACATTTGAGGCATTCAAGCATGTTGTATTGAAGTTGTTTTTTATTATAGAACCTCTGCTTGGACATTATGCTTTTGACTTTGTTTCACCTTGGTGAGTGTAATCAATTTCCTAGTAAGTGGCCAAATTTTGGGGAAGGGATAGAACTGGGGGTCCCTTGAGGGGTTATCGTACAATTCTCGACCATAATTATCACTTTCCGCTCATTGCATTCCCATCATTTCATGGGAAGAAGGGGCTGAAGGCCCAAGAAGATGGTTGTTGGCAAAAGATAAAAGCCTAAAATATAAACCTTCTAGATGCTCTCTTAGACAGGTCTTGAAAACGATGCACTACTTCTCTTAAAAGAATTGAAGGCCTACAAAAAGATCAAACACATAATAAATACCTCGCTTGAATGAAAGACTAGCACTAGTGCATTATAATGCTTTGATGGTTACCCCTATGGCACTTTGTGAACCTATTATTTCAAGTGACACTGTGTTACTGCCGCCCAGGCTAAACGATTCACTATTGGGAGTGCACACGTGTTTGGATAATTAATTAATTAATAAATGGCATTAAGTGGGCTTGGAAAAAGGTTGCATTGAGAACGAAGGTGCAACACACCCTCTACAAAAGCACCCATAAATAAGATAATACGAGCCCTTGTATGTCATGAAAATCATTGACCTATGAAGTCTAACCCCCTATCCACCTCATCATCCACTACATGACCTTGAAGGGGCATCCTTGGGAGCATCCCCTACTTGAGTGTTTTGGTCTACCCAATAGAACTTTCATGAAACCCCTCCCATACCTAAACTTGGTCAATTGCATAAGGTCTTTGAGGACTTGTTTAATTTGATGAGGTAGTTTTAATGCACATGTTTAGGTGCCTTGTTTATTAGATGTGGTTTTCACTTGCCATGATATTTTGACTTGAGATCCTTGGAGGGCGTACCCATTTGTTTTGCAGGACCTTGTTTGGTGGACAATTTTGGAGGAACAAGCCTAGCTTGGGCTTCCATGGGGTTTGAAGCCCACCGATGGATGGCAAGGGCCCACATGTCGGATCATCATGACTTGTCTTTGGAGGCCTAGAAGACACCTTGGAGGACCTTGCCTACCCTCACATGCCAAATGACTTACCTAGGAGGGGAAAAACATCACTCTTTGGGGCTTGACGTCGTCTAGGGCTTGGGTTGGTGGCGATGGAGTTATTTTTCATTGACACTTGGCATATTTTGATGGAGAGAGCACGTTGACTTGTGGGAAAGGGCTATAGCGCATGAGGAGAAGGCCTTTGAAGGCCAAACGTTCCATCCCCAACTCCAACGATTTGTTAAATATGGAAAAACGTTGCCCTAAAGGGGTGACATCATCTTGTTTTAGGGTTTCTAATGTGCAAAAGTGTAAATTAAATATTATTATTTGTGTAAAGGGGTAAGATAAGGGTTGTTGACCCCTTATTTTATGTTTTACCCTAATTAAGTGGACAAACTATGTTTTAAACATTTTGTATAACTAGCGATCATGTGAATCTCATTTCATAACATAACTCTCCCATTGTGAGAGGTACTTGGCTGAAATTTCCGCTACCCTTGGGCATTTTCTCTCTCTTTTGCATTTTTCATGGTTTACTTTGCTATTGGTGGAAGGAAGTGGTGCGCTACCCCTTGTGGAGTGTTTCTCTTGCATATTGGTGGATAACTCTTGGTAAAGTGGAAAATTCTTTGATTAATTATTTCTCTAGGCGAAGGGCTTTATCTTGTTATAGTCTCTTTTTCTTGGTTGCAAGGTTAACAAGTCGAATTTCTTGCGGAGTATAGGTGCATACAACCCCACTAAGTTCATCAATATTTGTCTTGGAAATAATTTTGTTGCTTAAGGTAGTGCTAGGAGAAGTAAAAGGGATTACACCCTCTTAGCACTTTCCTAGTTAGCTTTACTTGCCTTGGGGAGTAAGAGGGTTTACACCCCCAAGGAAGTAGTATAGTTAACTCATTCTTTGACTCCATAACCCAATAGTTAAAACACTAATCATTTTCAATTTGCATTGGAGAAATAAAATTGTTGCATTGGGATACGTGAAAACAGAAGATAATCAAATTGTTTAAGTTGCAATCTCTTCTTGACGTTCTAGGCTTGTTATAGACACTAGGGCGTCTTAATTGGCTAAGTGTTTCTTAATTTTATTATAAACTTTCATCTACAACCATTAGGGCTGCATAAACCTTTAACACTTTTTCATTTATAACTTCCTTTTCAACCATCGAAATTTACTGAAACTTTGCCAAGATAATCTACTAGGCCTAATGCAACTTTTGGGTGGACTCTTTGTAAGTTTCTATGGTTGAATTTATTGTTGTAACAACTTGTTTTCTACAGCCATAAGGCTGCAAAATATCTCTGTAAACATCTTTTATTACAACCTTGTTTCATTGCTAAAGTCTTGTGCTTTCATTCTTGAGTATTACTAATGTTTATTTAGTTGATCTCTTGCATCATCTATTGGACTTTTAGCAATTGTTTAGCAGATTTAATACTTATTTTCTTATCGATATACATTGTTTTTTACTGCTGCAATTAGGGACAAGAAGCCTAACTGGCTTGTCCACCTAACATTATACATATATACTCGGCTTGTTCTTGTGTCTCGGGCAGGTATATCACTTTTCACATGTGTTCTTATCTCTTGGAAACTATTGGCTATCACCAAGACTCTTTCCCAAGCCTTTCCGCATCTTCTATCTTGACCTTTAGGGGGACCTTATTTCATCTCTTCACTTTCCATCTCGTTTCCCCCAAGGTCACTGAGATCCCCCCCTTGAGGTGATTCTCTTGTTGAGTTTTGGTGTACCTCGGGAAGTGGTTCCCTTCTGGTTTTGAGCCTTTAACAACAAGAGGGAGATGTCGGTACCCTTGTACCTTGTACTTTATGTCTAATTTCACTTTGACTTAGGAGATTTAAGTCCAAAGCGAAATTTGGTCATTCTAGCCTAAAGTGACTATTAATTCACTTTGTGGGTGGATTAGGAGACATAAAGTGAACTTAGAGAACTTAACCCAAAGTGGGTTTTGAGTTGAGATTATTGTGGGATGATCTCAAGCATTGATTAGGGATGGCTTGGGATGATCCTAGCCATCCCCATTTAAGTTTCCTTATGGATTGCTCAAGGAAGGCGCAAGGGACCAAGAGAGGCTCATTCATTCATTTGCTCACTTGGAGAGCTTGAGAGGGAGCATGCGGATGAGGTTGGAAGCATTGGAAAAGGGAAACTTGGGTGCTTATATTCATGGAGGAGTTACGGGAGCTTGGACCCATATTATTTTGTGGTGATCAATATTGCTTGGAGGAGGGATCACTATAGGAGGAGGGCGCACACCTAGCAGGTAGGAACTAGACTTGAGGGATTGCTTTCAATGGAGAGGTAGCACACAAGAGCACATTGTGGTGCAAGGGTTTTTTCTTCAGAGCAACCAAGGTCAAGGGCACATCACTTGAGTGAGTTTGGCAACAAGGGGAAGAGGTGCACTAAGCTTGGGCGCATTTCCTCTTGGTTACTTTGGCAAGTCTCGAGAGGATGTTTCTTTGTATACAGGGTCCATCATATTGTATTTCTTGTTGTATCTCATGCTTTAGACACCACTTAAATATACTTCCATTCCAAATTGGTTTTCCCTGGGGGGTTTTATCCAAGGTCATGTTGACAAAAAATACCTGTGTCATATTTCCATGCATGCTTAGAGTGTAGATCAACTTAATTGTGTTGTAAAGAGTAGAGGAGTGTTACTTGTTTTTAGTTATATTGCATGTGCTAACATTGGGTTACGAAAACACTTGCAAGGGCACCTCAAAGAACGGTTAACCATAAAATTTATGAGTAGAAAAGTATCTTGATTGTTTGTTGTCCTAAAACGCAACAAAGGATAGTTTTGGAGATTGAAACTTAGAGCTCATAACAGGCCAAGGACAGACTTGTTTGAGTAGCCTCATAGGACCTCAATTTTCTTCATCTCTCACCTCTAAAGTGACGAGAATACCTGCCTAAGGTGACAGTGGTAGGTGTTCTCTAAGTTGTCTCCATTTGGTGGTTGGGTCGGGCTTTTCCCAACCTACAACTTGTGCAATAACATTTTGGCATCGTTGTCGGGGAGGATTTTGAATCCTCTTATGAACCCTAACGACACTTTGTCAAGCTATCCCAAATCTTTTTCCCTAGCTTTCCTGACAACTCCACATAAAGGAAGTTTCATTTCCACCTTTGATGATTGTTATCGCTCAGTTTGTAGTCTAGGTCAAGTAGCTGGAAGGTAAGGATCAAACTGGCATAACAGGAGCTTCCCCACCCACTGTCACCTCGATGGGGAGCTCTTTCTATTTAGGGTGGCTAAACCCAAGGGAGACGTCCCTGGCAATCTGGAGTTTTGAAAAGGCAAAGGTTCAAAGAATCAAGGTAAGTTTTTCCCTTTCATAGATTACCGCCAAGAAGATAGTCAAAAATTGAGGATGAACCACAGAGGAGGCACCTGTTTGCGAGAGAAAGCCACAATAAAAACTAATACGTGCAGTAGTGGTTAGTACTTCATAAATTAATGACTATCAATATTATATATGAGCACATGCAGCAGTAATTATTGACGAAGTCAATGATTGCAAAAAATGACTATGGCTTATAATATTACTTCTCAATAACACTGGAAATGATATAGCATTCAATGTATATGGTCAATCTTTGAATTAACACCATGCATCTAATATCATTAAATACTCATTCAAGACAAGTTTGTTGCGTCAAGCTTACTAGAGGTGATGTCAGCCTTATTCTAGGGTTAGTTTGGTAGACAAAGAGGTGGACGTTTTGCAAATAGGCTAATGGAAATTATCAACACTTCAATGTCTATCACTTAGATGACTAAGCCACAACGTTTTACATCAACCAAGAGCTCAAAAGAGGCATGACGTCATCATAAATCTAGGGTTAGTTAGGGTTTCAAATTTAAGAAGTTTGAAAGGTTTGTTTTGGCACAATACACTCAACATTGGAGAGTTAGACTAGTGCCTTAGGGTATTATGGAGTCAAAAGCAAGGGCTAGGTCTCGGGAGGATCTAAATCTAAGGAAAAGAGAGTTAGGCTCTATGGTGCTGCAATGGCAGGGCCATAGAGTCAAATCCCTAAGGGGAGGAGGCTCATTCCGGTGTTGCTTAAGCAAGGCATCATGCTCCTCCCTCTTTCCTCAAAAATCCTTGGCAAAACGACTAGCTTCAAAACATAAATCTAAGGGTGAAAAGTGTTGCAAGAGCAAGGCCCTTCAAACCCTAAAAGTCAAAACCCTAGGTGTAAAATTAATTAGGCCTAGGACGTCTTCTTTCTTCAACTTA
>SNQJ01S0018299.1:7078-29388 GCA_010110895.2 Picea sitchensis | reverse complement strand
ATAATGATCAAACATGACACATACCATGATACCTTGGACCAATTACCTCATGGAGCAAGAGTCCTCTCTGATGCAAGTCCAAGCCGATGGTGATGGAAGCTGCTGCTGCTGACAGGACAAGTCTGGTGAAGAAGAAGAAGAATGGGCCCTCCAGGGCCATGCTCAGGTCAATCCTTCTTTCGGCACTTCATGTCTAGGACCTGTGGGCCTCGAGACATGATCTCCTAGTTATCCCTAGATATCGGGGATAACAATGACCTCTTCTTGAAGCTCATCTGACGACTCCACTTTTCCCTTTTTCCCCTTTCATCCTTTGATGAGCCTTGAGCTCATCTGGAGACTCCACTTTTCCCTTTTTACCCTTTCATCCTTTAATGAGCCTTGAGCTCATTTGACGACTCCATTGAGGTATTACCCCAAGTAATGGAACCATGTCCTAATGGGACTTACCATGGGTATTCCATAAGGTTTACCCCTCTTTTGATGTTCAGGATATTCATGGATATCCAAACCATTTCCCAACGGAATGGAGGGAAAATTGTCCCAAGTTTAATGGTGACCCAACTCTAGCAATCATCCATGTCGTCAATTATATGAAGTATGACTCAAGTCTAAATGTATTGCACGAAGATGTTCTAATGAAAATTTTTGTATCTTCTCTGGAAACAAGTCAAAGGAATTTGCTTCCAGACTCATGTGATCCGAAAAGTATCCGGTCTTCTACAAATCTTGTTGAGGAATTTCTTAGGCATTGCAGGCCAACCACTCAGGATTTGCAAGATGTTTTCCATGAGCTTGAAAATGCTCTATGCACAGAAGGTTTTCCTGTGGATAATGAGACAATAAATTAAGAATGGAAAGGCGAAGATGAAGATTCACATACCGAAGATCTAAACAAGACATTCGATGAAGATGAAGTGATTGTATCTACCCTTCCACTTGATGAAGACATCCAAACCTCTATGAGTTGTGACCCTTTTAAATATCTTACTCTTTTCCATAATTGTGGAAGTGAAGAGGTATTAGAGGAGCCCTTGGATGCAACAAATCCGTTTGAAAAAAGGAAAACAAAGCACTCTGCATTAAGGATCAAGCCTCATGTGATGAAGAGGCGATGGAAGAGCATGCCCGTGAAGAGAAAAAATAATCCTGATGAAGCACAACATGTTGAGGCATCATTACCTTTGCTCCCACCTAAAGAAGTTGAGGTTGTCCAGTCATGGTCTCCTCATGTTCATGAAGTCGAAGAAGCAACTAGCCTCAATGATAAAGAATTTGAAGATCTTGTTGAAGCCGCTCCACCTCTTCTCTTCCTGCACATGAAGACATAGAGATGGTCATTTTCAGTCATGTTGATGGCCTTATGAAAGAGCCTTTGGTTGTTGTTGATGAGCATATAGACACTTTCATACCGACTAGCAGACGTGGGTGGGATTTTGGTCGTCTCATTTTTTATAGAGACCCCATTTACGACATTGAGGGTAACCCTCAAGAAAAGGGGTTTGAGTTGTCATCTTTAGAGGACTACTTTTCATGCGTGTATGATTCATATGTTTGGCAACTTGATGATGACATGATTACAGATTTATTCGAGGATGATCGGTCACAACATTTTCAGGACGATTTTCAGTCATCCAATGGGACTTGTGATGCATATATTTTTGGGGATGCAGACTTGTTGTATGAAGACTCTCAACCACCTTCATCCTCAATTTTGGAAGAATACCAAGACATGGCCATCTCAGAGCAATCAGGGGCTCACTCTACAAAGAAAAAATATTTTTATTTTGGATATTTTTACAAATATTCGCAGGTGAAGAGGCAATGTTTTTCTAGACCTGATCTTGTTTCTTACCTCTAGTCTTCTTCTTTGAGAAACCATGCATTCTTCTTCCGATCTCTCATCTCCTCTCAGTCTTCGACAAGCAGTGAATCTTTTTGCGCAGATGAAGATGAGTCGTCTTCTACATATGGCATCCCTCTTCAAAGATGGATTGATCAAGCTTGTGGCTATCACTTCAAGAAAAAATTATGGGATCGTCAGGATTGCAGTTTCTCTTTCCAACAAGATTTCCTCCCTCCCACCCATCTTCATGAGTTTCGTTTCACGATTAATTTTATGACTATCTATGCTCATGATTTTTATGTTCTTAAATTCTCTTTGTTGTATTACATGATTAAGCACAGGGGCAGATACATTGATGATATGATTAGTCGGTTGCACCGGTTATATGACTTCACTTGACATCACCCATCGCCTGATCTTCAGGACCCCAAGTAAGTAGGTAGGTTATTTGGTTCCCTGCATATTGCACATTGATTGTTCATGGTAGTTTAGTTGCATTTCATGTTTGATTTCTTTTCATTTTTCTCTACTTCCATTATTTATTTACATCATATATATGTAAAATGCTATTTTTTTTTCTTTTCTAGATTAGTTTCATTTTTTGTTTTGATGTATATGGATGAAGGGTGATAGAACCACCCTAGATTTTACAGTTTTTTGTTTCAGTGTAGGCACAAGTCTACTAGGAGATGTTGTGGTTCTCATGCACTCTATGACAAGCACATGTCCCCAAGTAGGAGCCAGATGTTATCCCCATTTTGTGGGATAACTAAGGAGATGATGTCTCGAGGCCCTCAGGTTGAAGATATGGAGTGTCGAGAGACCACATGACTAGCAGTGTCCAATTGCACATATGGAAGTCCGCACTATCACCACAATTTGGATCCATCATCAGCGCATGCACCACACCGGCTAGCTTCTGGAAGGCACATAGGCCTTGCTCCATGCGGTACAAGTCATGTATTGTGGCAGGTAATCACCCTAATATTTGAGGCATTTAAGCATGTTGTATTGAAGCTACTTTTGATTATAGAATGCCTTCTTTGACATTATGTTTTTCACCTTGTTTCACCTTGGTGAGTGTCATCAATTTCCTAGTAAGTGGCCAACTTTTGGAGAGGGGATGCAACTCGAAGTCCCTTGAGGGGTTATCGTACCATTCCCAACCATACTTATCACTTTCTGCTCATTGCATTACCATCACATTGTCCTCTTCTAGGCCCTTTGTTTTTAGTGACTCAAGAAGGGCATGTACCTCATTTCATGGGAAGAAGGGGTTGAAGGCCCAGGGGGATGGTTGCTGGAAAAAGATAAAAGCCTAAAATATAAATCTTCTAGATGCTCGCCAAGACAGGTCTTAAGAACGATAAACTGCTTATCTTAAAAGTATTGAAGGCCTGCAAAAAGATCAAACACATAATAAATATCCCGCTTGGATGAAAGACTAACACTAGTGCGTTATAACGCTTTGATGGTTACCCCTATGGAACTTTGTGGACCTCTTCTATCAAGTGACACTTTTTTACTACTCCCCAAGCTAATCGATTCACTATTGAGAATGCACACGTGTTTGGATCATTAATTAATTAATAAATGACATTGAGTGGGCTCAGAAAAAGGTTGCATTGAGGACAAAGGTGCAACACACCCTCTATAAAGGCACCCATAAATGAGATACTATGAGTCCTTGTATGCCATGAAAATCATTGACCTATGAATTTTAACCCCCTATGCACCTCATCATACACTACATGACCTTGAAGGAGCATCCCCTACTTGATGGTTTTGGTCTACCGAATAGGATTTTTATGACTCCCCTCCCATACCTAAACTTGGTCAATTGCATAAGGTCTTTGAGCACTTGTTTAATTTGATGAGGTAGTTTTAATGCACATGTTTAGGTGCCTTGTTTATTAGATGTGGTTTTCACTGGACATGATATTTTAACTTGAGATCCTTGGAGGGCGTATCCATTTGTTTTGCAGGACCTTGTTTGGTGGACAGTTTTGGAGGAACAAGCCTAGCTTTGGCTTCCATGGGGTTTGAAACCCATCGGTTGGATGCCAAGGGCCCACATGCCAGATCACGATGACTTGCCTTTGGAGGCCTAGAAGGCACATTGGAGGGCCTTGCTTGGCCCTCACATGCCAAACGACTTGCCTAGGAGGGGAAAAACGTCGTTCTTTGGGGCTTGATGTCACCTAGGGCTAGGGTTAGTGGTGATGGAATTATTTTTCATTGACACTTGGAATCATTTGATGGAGAGAGCACATCGACTTGTGGGAAAGGGCTATAGTGCATGAGGAAAAGGCCCTTGAAGGCCAAACGTTCCATCCACAACTCCAACGCTTTGTTAAATATGTCAAAACATTGCCCTAAATGGGGTGGCATCATCTTGTTTTAGGGTTTCTAATGTGCAAAAGTGTAAATTAAATATTATTATTTGTGTAAAAGGCTAAGATAAGGGTTGTTGACCCCTTATCTTATGTTTTACCCTAATTCAGTGGACAAACTATGTTTTAAACATTTTGTATAAATAAAGATCATGTGAATCTCATTTCATAACATACCTCTTCCACTATGAGAGGTACTTGGCTGAAATTTTCGCTACCCTTGGGCATTTTCTCTCTCTTTTTCATTTTTCATGGTTTACTTTTCTATTGGTGGAAAGAAGTGGTGCGCTACCCCTTGTGGAGTGTTTCTCTTGCATATTGGTGGATAACTCTTGGTAAAGTGGAAAATTCTCTTGTGAATTATTTCTCTAGGTGAAGGGTTGTATCTTGTTATGGTCTCTTTTTCTTGGTTGCAAGGTTAACTAGTTGAATTTTTTGGGGAGTATAAGTGCATACAACTCCACTAAGCTCATCAATATTTTTCTTGGAAATAATTTTGTTGCTTAAGGTAGTGGCGGGAGAAGTAAAAGGGATTACACCCTCCTAGCACTTTCTTAGTTAGCTTTACTTGCCTTGGGGAGTAAGAGGGTTTACACCCCCAAGGAAGTAGTATTTGCATTGGAGAAATAAAATTGTTGCATTGGGAAACGTGAAAACACGAGATAATTGAATTGTTTAAGTTGCAATCTCTTATTGACGTTCCAGAATTGTCATAGCCACAAGGGCGTCTTAATTGGATAAGTATTTCTTACTATTGTTATAAACTTTCAACTACAACGATTAAGGTTGCAGAAACCCTAACAATTTTTCATTTATAACTTGCTTTTCAACTGTCGAAATTTGCTGAAAGTTTGTCAAGATAATCTACTAGGCCTAGCACAACTTTTGGGTGGACTCTTTGTAATTTTTGGTGGTTGTATTTACTGCTGTAACAACTTGTTTTCTACAGCCATAAGGCTGCAAAATATCTATGCAAACATCTTTTATTACTGAGCCTTGTGCTTTCATTCTTGAGTATTACTAATGCTTATCTCTTGCATCGTTTGTTGGACTTTTAGCAATTGTTTAGAAGCTTCAATACTTATTTTCTTTATGATATACATTGTTGTTTACTTCTGCAATTATGGACAACAAACCTAACTTGGTTGTCCACCTAACATTATACATATATACTCGGCTTGTTTTTGTGTCTCGGACATGTATATCGCTTTTCACAGGTCTTCTTATCTCTTGGAAACTATTGGCTATCACCAAGAATCTTTCCCAAGACTTTTTGCATCTTCTATATTGACCTTTAGGGGGACCTTATTTCATCTATTCACTTTCCATCTCATTTCTCCTAGGGTCACCAGGATTCCCCCCTTGAGGTGATTCTCTCACCTCTAAAGTGACGGGAATACCTTCCTAAGGTGACAGTGGGTAGGTGTTCTCTAAGTTGTCGCCATTTGGTGGTTGGGTCGAGATTTTCCCAACCTACAACTTGTGCAATAACATGTTGAACTGCTTCCTCGTTTGCGGTGGCATAACAGGCCAATCATAAATGCAATGAACTGATCATAGGTAAATAATATCACAGATGTTTCCCATCATGCGCCCATCTCAATCATTATTGCGCCCTCTCCAAGCCGCTCATTTTATCTAACATTCCAGGCTGTAATCTACGCAGAGTATCTTTGAACTTCATAGTATTCTTTGGAGGTTGACGACTCTAGAATGTGCCCGTTTATTTTTCAGATTCTTCGGCTCCAAACTTTAGAAATAGATAAGATTCTATGGAGAAGAAATACAAATGAAATTAGTTATAGCATTGCACGAAGTACGAGCGCCTGGGATGGAAACACCAGAAGATAGCCTACAATTTCAAGTAATTGCCATAAATTCAACTTCCATAGAAAACTTACGAGTTTCCGATGGACGAGTTATCACCATCGGTTTTGAGCGACTCAACTCGCAGAGATGTTATCCCAAGCCTCTCTCATCGAACTAGAAGCACCTGACATCCATGAGACAACTTATATTCCTGTCATGAAATATGATGTTGATATCAAGTAGAATTTGTATGGAAACATTGTTTAATTTACCATGTTCCCTGGCATTGTCATTCAGATGAGTAGAGAGGTTGCATCTCTCGACCTAGACAACGTCAAGGACAGGGTGGTTTCTCCTCCTAAGAGAAAATATAGTGTCTCGATCGGTGGCTTTGATGGCTCCATCCTTATTTATCTCAACACCTTTCAACAAATACGGATAGCTAAAACCAATTCACCAACAAATTAAATGGAATCATAATCAAAAGTACATAAGTTGATGTGCCTACCACTTCTTGAAATGCCAACAAATACAAGTCTTATATTAATATGTGGCATTGCGGGAGATATTACATAGTAGATCGAGTCTGCAAAGCAGTTAATATACTTGGACCATCCAATACGCAACAAAAAATAATATACAAAATAATGGATTTTCTTAAACGAAATTTGTTCCATTGTAAATATCTATTATGAAAACGTCCAAGCAGTTCTGGCTTGTACTAACTTTAGTTAATTAAATTAGAACGACCATAACTAATGGAACTTGTCATCAAACACTATAAAATAAGCATCGAACAACTTGCCCAAGAGGAGGAAAAACTTGGAGAGAGGTATGCTAGGAGTCTTGTGAGTTTTTCTTCTTTCATTTATGATTCATTCTCCATTATTCCAGCAGGGATTTGATGAAGTTGTTGGCAGCAGGGAATGTCTTGGAGAGTGCAAGAAGGAGCCAAAGCGGGAGTTGAGTTTGGGTTGTGTTATCAAGGTATTTGTTTATTTGCTTTAGTCTACTGTGTTCTAAATCTGATTTTCAGTACTAATCAGTTCACTCTTATGCAGATGGTTGCCTTGAGATTCATCGACATTGCTTTGTTAAAAATCCAACTTGATTTTCTTTCCTTTCTTCTGTGGTTGGTTATTCACTATATGATGTAATATACCATCTTGGATAGTTAAAGACTAGAACTCTGGTCCAAGTCTACGTAGAGGCTTGAAGGCTTCAAAAATCCAAGGAAATGTATGGGGATTTCATTTAAAAATAAGAATTAAACTCTTTTGGCTCTAAAATACTTTCACTATTTTAAGTTTCATTTCTCTTAATTTTCTTTTAACGCAATGTTTTAAAAATATAAAAAATACAAATCACGGGAACTTTTACTTTGTAATAATAATAATAATAATTATTATTATTATTATTAAACTAACTGTTATTATTATTATTATTATTAAACTAACTGTAACATTTAAAAAAAAAACAAAAAATAACATTCCATTTCACTAACTTTAACATTAAAACAAGAAAAGACTCGTTACAACAGAGTATGTTTTCAATGTAATATGAAAAACTCATCTAGTTGGTTGACACGTTTTGAAGGATGGTAATCATTTCTTTTGGGTCTTGATAGGTCATTCCCCCTCGCCATATGCATCCGTTGGTTGGCATGTTGGTTAGATTTCCTTGCGCAAAGTCTTCCAAGTTGTGAAGTCTATATGTAAAACATATGATGCATACCTCTACGCCACGTGTCATCCAACTTGAAGTCCAAGTTGTTGCATCCCTTTTCCATGTACATAAATAAAATAATATATAAAAAAATGTAAATAAATAAGACAAAAAAAATTACAAAAGGGGTAGATTAGGTTTTGGTTTGTTTCAATTTTGTTTCTTTTTGTGTTTTTCTTTTGCTTTCAGTTTTGACACTTTCTTTTACTTTCCTTTTCTCTTTATGATTTGATGGTTGGATTTGATGGAGAAATGGTTAGTGATTTTAAAGGTAATCTGTATATTTGACTAATTTATTGATCAATTTCTTTGGTGGACAATAGGCTTGCAGGTGAACTAAGTTACCTTCTCTATGTGTCAAAATTCCTCGCTTTGTTAACTATATGCTCACTAAGTGAGAAGTCATTTCTTACATCAATCATTCAATCCTTCCCATCTTCTTTTCATTCCCTTTCTTCATCCCCACCATCTTGAGATAACTCCTAGATACACGTCATGGGTGCTCAGAGTTTCATTTGGGCTTTTCCTTCAACACACATCCATGATAGTTCATCTAGCTTAATAATCCTTTTGTCAGAGAGTTAAAGAGCTTTTGTCGCTTTTTATTATACGCATGACCAAATCCTCTCATACATCCCACTTTCCATAAATTTCTCTATGAAGTCCCATTCCATGTATCACTTAAATTTCCGTTTTTATTCCCCTAGTTGTATAATTTTGCATAACCAAGTGTATTGGTCTACTTCTCTTCTTTTTTAATACTAACATGACCAAATCCTCTCATATATCCCAGTTTCCATAAATTGCTCCACGAATTCTCATTCCACATATCACTTAAATTTCCATTTTTCTTTCCCCTGTTGTATAAAGATTACCATCAATTGTTTTGATCCCTACCCCCCACATATATTATGAACCCAGAGTTTGCACGCCACTATAAGCGATGCACATTTGTTGGTTGGAAGATGTTGATGGTCATTTTGGTCATTAGTTTATAGCCAACAAAACATTGTTAGGATTCCCCCCTAAATCAAATTGCTTGCACAAAGCTTCGTCCACTCTCGTTAAAATTAGCGCAACGTACTCGAAGAAATTATTGTGATTCTTGACCTATCACTTATATGGCTTATTTTTCCCGCTCTCTGCATTCCTAACACTTGTCATATTCTACACTTATGATTGACATATTGGCACCATATATTTTGGACCCTCATACATCACCCCTTGTTATCATATACATCACCTTACCTACATAGCCTTTGAATAAAGAGAAAGTGGATAAGTTTTTAATGCTAACTAAGGCCATGTCATATTTTACCCAACATGTCACTTTTATATGTTTACATGTCCCATTTTCAAGATTTGTCTCATGACACACTCTCCATATTTTAATTATGACATTAAGATGCATACCACGTTTCTTCTATTAAAATCATGACTTCGGTTTAATTACCATGCCTTTTAATTACCATGCCTTTTTAGTTATAACTTTGACATCATCCCATGTCAAAGCAAAGATATATTAAAATATGTTATCATGTTTTCCATGATAATTTCCACATGAATTCTCTTATTTTGAAAATAAATGTATGGCCTTAACTTTCTCACTTATAAATGGATTTCATGTTAAGAAACTATTATGTAATGTTTCCCACCAATGTATACCAAGCTTCTTTTGGGGATATTCCATATGTAAATATTCTTATGACATATCATATTTTGGATTCGAGTATACGATCTCTTAACAAAACATAAAGTTTGCTTATATGTAATTTGAGCATCTTAAAAAATCCATCCTAATGGTTAAGAACATGTGTTTCCTCTTAAGAGGTCACAGGTTCAAATCCAGAGGGGGGTAGGGTATGTATACCTTCGTAGACTTTACCAGTCAAATCGCTGGGCAGAGGGGGGTCCCTTATCCCACAAACAAGGGGGTCTCATACACCAATTTGGTGTGTTGGCTTGGCCGTGACCTTAAAAATAGATTATTATTATTATTATTATTATATAGCATGATTTTATTGTCCTTCCCATCATATACATTGTTCTTATGTTGGCGATCAAATATCTCAACGAAGACGAAATATGTATGAGTTCTCAAGAGCTCCAAATCATTATTAATTCACTTCAGCTATTGATAACAAGGGCGGGGCAGAGACTTGTGTTGCACGAGGACTATAAAACAGAAGAGAAATTCCACCTTCTTCATAGATCCCTTACAATTTGCATGAACTCGTGAAGTGGAGGATCTTTTGTCTTTTGCGCAAACGTGAGTATAGAAGAATTATCTTTCGATTATGATTAACTTATACATCATCTTGCAATGTTTAAGGGATATCAAGAGGTTTTTGAAAAATTATATTTGGTATCCGATTAGTAAGGCAACATTAATTTCATGACCGTGCTCTTACTTAGGTTGATGGCTCACGTGGTTTTCTTAAACGAGCTAAAGTGATCTCGTTTGAATAAGAGTATCCATATTCCACTAGAAATGATACTTGAATGACCATACTAGTTGTCTACGGAATAATGAGAAAGCTATATTACTTAATGATATTTCTTCCATTATCGTTTGTCATTGGAATCCTTGGAATGAATTTTGGAGATGTACAAGAATAGTTTATTGGTTCTTTCGAATACTTTTGTCCATGACGATGTAGATACCTGTCATGGTGTTGGAATATTTCGTCACTGGTGAGATTATACAAATGATACATGTTCACGGATAGTTTTTGCAAGTATGGTAGAACACATGAGGCAACTTTGTATGTGGCATTGTGGGAGATCTTACATAATGGATCGAGTCTGCAAAGCAGTTAATCCTACTTGGACCATCCAATACGCAACAAAAAATAATATACAAAATAATGGATTTTCTTAAATGAATTTTGTTCCATTGTAATTATGAAAATGTCCAAGTTGTTCTGGCTAGTATTGACTTTAGTTTATTAAATTAGAATGACCACATAACTGATGGAGCTTCTCATCAAACACTATAAAATGAGCACCAGGCAACTTTCCCAAGAGGAGGAAAAACTTGAAGAGAGGTATGCTAAGAGTCTTGTGAGTTTTTCTTATTTCATTTATCATTCATCATCCATTCTTCCAGGGATTTGATGAAGCTGTTGGTAGCAGGGAATGTCTTGCAGAGTGTAGAAGGAGCTAAAGGGAGAGTTGAGTTTGGGTTATGTTATCAAGCTATTTGTTTTTTTGCTTTAGTCTGGTGTGTTATAAGTCTAATTTTCAGTGTTAATCAGTTTGCTCTTATGCAGATGGTTGCCTTTAGTTTCACCGACATTGCTCTGTTAAAAATCCAACTTGAATTTCTTTCCTTTCTTCTGTGCTTGGTTGTTCACTGTATGATGTAATTATACCATCTTGGATAGTTAAAGACTAGAACTCTGGTCCAAGTCTACTCAGAGGCTTGAAGGCTTCCAAAATCCAAGAAAATGTATGAGGATTTCATTAGAAAATAAGAATTAAACTCTTCTGGCTTGAAAATACTTTATTTTACTGTTTTAAGTTCCATTTCTCTTCTTTTTCTTTTAACGCAATGTTTTAAAAATATGAAAAATACAAATCACAAGAACTTTTACTGTGTAATTTTTACATATATTATTTTTTTATTAGTTTAATTTTCTTTAAACTAATTGTAACATTTAAAAGAAAAGACTTATGGTGCCCGTCTGGCACATTCTACCTGTAATCATGCCATCGTTGTTGTTGTTCTTGCCATCAATGACAAGCACACTCTTCTTGTAAACTTGCCAACAGATTATATGTTATGATGTTGCTCTTCTTAGTTTTGGATATTTGTAATTGTACTTTGACAGGGGTTCTTTAGGAGACTTGCGAAAGATAATCAATCAATCCATTAAGGGGATACATAGTCACGTGGAAGAGAGGAAGATAAACCTTCGTCTCCTTACTCTCTTTGTGGGATCTAAGGGTAGTACACCCAAGTTGTTGGACCCACTCCTTTGGGAGTAGCTTCAACTAAGTGGTCTATTATCTCTTCGACCCAAGTCGATTTTTATCTTGGAGACCATCCTGTAGAGGAGCTCTCCTAGCAAGATCCAAGGAAGAACCCATTTATTATTAAAATTTCTAGCATTGGGGGTGATCGTGTTTCCACTCCAAACCCAATCGTTTAGAAATCTATCCGACCAATCTTGAACTCACAGGGCCATAATCGCATAAACCAGACACATCATAAGGTAAGAATTTGTTGAATTTTCAATATGCTAGGCTCAAGCATGAGGTTTATTTCAATTTTAGCTTTTACTTGAACCATAAACAAATGCATCTACACCATTAACAATTGTTGCAATAACCAAGATCACAAGAAGAAATACCATGCACAAGAACACAAGAAATATCCTAGGAAACCCTTCTCAACAAGGGAAGAAAACCCAACAATCATTTGTTATATTCTCAAGAGAAAGACTTCCCACACCATAGACCTAGCACACAAAAGGGTGCTCTCCAAAATCAAGAAGCTAGCGTCAAAGAGAGGTGCACACTTTAGCCCTAGAACTAGAACTTGTACTTGCCGAAATTTCCAAAATCACAGGTGTGATGTGTTTCCTCAATGGGGAAATCACCTTTATTTATATTAGACTAGACGCATCAAAAGTGGTATCTATTGGCACAACAGGGACGACCTCAATAACTCAGAATATAATTAATAATTACAATATTAGTTATCTTTTACATTAATTATCTTTCACTTTATGGCGGGGCCGATCTGTACCATTTACATCACAATTAGGGTTACAAGTAAATCTAAATCTTCGGTAATATAGCAAGGGATCTCACACACCCACTAGTGCTCATCCACTAGGGGCACGTCCACCTGTGCTCAGCCACATGGACGTCCAAATAAACAACTCTCTATCTCACGGAGTCTCACGGGAGAATCATCTAGACACACACTCACTAGTGCTCAGCCACTAGGATCACGTCCACCTGTGCTTAGCCACAAGGACGTCCTACTCAACAGATCTCTATCTCACTGAGTCTCACAGGAGAATCATCTGGAGTACCACATCGTCTCAACTTTCTACACATAGAACAATAAACCCATCACATGGGCCTCCTTCACCCCTCACAGGGGTACACATCGTTTCATCTCAAATGACACACACATCTCATGGGCATCTTCCCTACTCATGGGCACACAACATTCCATCTCTATCTCAGAGAGAATGACACACCCATCTCATGGGCACACCCAACTCACAAGTTCTCTCACGGGCCAACTCACTCAATCTGTGTCCTAGAGGATGTCTCACGCAGCTGTAATCATCAACACTCCCTCTCAGCTAGGGAGGCATTCTCCACCAGGCCAAGTCTCTCATGGAAGTACTTGAACTTCGTCTTGGCTATAATCATCAACACTCCCTCTCAGTTAGGGAGGTATTCTCCACCAGGCCAAGTCTCTCACGGAAGTACTTGAACTTCGTCTTGGCAAGCGGTTGGTGAAGATATCTATAATCTGCTCATGTGTAGGAAGGTATTGCACGTGTACTTCTTTCCTCTGCACCATGTCTCTGATATAATGATATTTTATCTCAATGTGTTTCAATCTATCGTGAAACACAGGGTTCTCAGAGAGCTTCACACAACTCTGGTTATCAAAATGAATAATGGTGGGATCCATCTCATGATCAAATAAATCTGTCAGGAGCTTGTGAAGCCAGTACACTGCTTCGCGGGCTACTACACTCAAATCTATATACTCTGCTTCTGCGGTACTCAAGGCCACAGAGCTCTGTTTCCTGCTGCACCAGGAAACCATGGCAGACCCCAAGGTAAAACAACAATCGGATGTGCTCTTCCAGTCCACTGTGCTCTTTTCCCAATCTGCATCGGCATATCCTTGCAAACTCAAGTCTACACTGGAGGCATATCTCAGGCCATATCCAACTGTGCCTCGTAAGTATCTCAATACATGCTTTGCTGCTATCCAATGAGTCTATCTCCACTGACTCATGAACTAACTAAGTACATTCATAGCATAGCATATATCAGGTCTGGTGTTAACCAGATACATCAATGATCCAATCAGTGGTCGGTACAAGTGTGGATCAATCTCAACTAAATCAGAAACATTAATTTTCTTCAAATCCTTCACCATTGGTGTAGGCATGGATTTGCACCCGGTCATACCAAACTTCTTCAATATCTCCACTTTATATTTTCCTTGACTCGAGAAAATCTCATCAGTCCTCTACCATACTTCTAGTCCCAAGAAGTAGTGCATCATACCCAGATCCTTCATCTCGAATTTAGTAGTCAATGTGCTTGCTTGCATTAAGCAATAAGTCTTTCTGAACCGGTGAGGAATAGGTCATCCACATATAGGACCAAGATTAAGAACTCGTTACCAACAATACGGTAATATAGGTATGGATCAACAACACTCTTGTTGAAGCCCAAACTGATCAAGAATCCATCCATTTTCTCATACCAAGCACGAGGTGCTTGCTTTAGTCCATACATGGCTTTCTTCAACCTACACACATGAGATTTCTCGTTGTGTATCATGAATCCTTCTGGATGCTCGATATAAACTTCTTCCTCAATCTCACCATTGAGAAAGGTTGTCTTTACATCCATCCGATGTAGTTTCCAACCCATGGATGCAGCTAGTGCAATGATAGTACGGATGGAAGTGTATCGAGCTACTGGAGCAAATATCTCATCATAGTAAACTCCCTCTACTTGTGAGAACCCTCTGGATACAAATCTCGCTTTGTATTTCTCGATACTTCCATCAATTGCATGCTTGATCTTATAGATCCACTTGGAAGTCACTACAGACTTCCCTTCTGGTCTCATAACAATATCCCATACATCATTCTTCAATATACACTGATATTCTTTTGTCATGGCATATTGCCATACCTTCTCACCTGTAGCTTCTCCATGACAAGAAGGCCTAGAATCAATGATGTAGCTCATGGCTTAAAGGTAGCTCGAAAATCTCTTTGGTCTCTTGTGTTAGAGTTTAAGCTATTATGTAATGTCCCCACTTTGGGACATCCTTACATTAGAGAGGGTCATGGTGACCACAGTAGCCAGTTGGAGGTTATAGCGAGTACAAGAGCTATTAAGGGATATTTTGGGGTCCAGCTTGCATCGCTCATCCTATTTCATCATTGTGATCCATTCCACACGGATTGGCTTTGGTTCCGTTGCATTCTGCCGATTTCCATGATTTTGAGTATTTTGAGCTATAAGTCAATTAAATTCACTAAAGAGGTCATTTTGGGCACAATACTTGGAGGAACCTCTCAGTGTAATAGCTTATTGGAATCGGGAGAAGAAACACTATAGGATAGGATGGTGAGAAGTGACTTTCAGCGACCAGGAAAGCCACGAGGAGAGATAAGGTGTTTTTCAGAGGTAAAAAGGTTAATTAATTAATTAAAGTGATTTAATTAATTAATTAAAAATTAAAAAAGAAAAGTCACTTTGGAGAGACAAGTGAATAGGAAGTATAAAGAAGAGGCAAGGGCCTCTATTCTCTCATTCATTCATGTATGTCTATCATTTGGATATCTAGCTTCTAGCTAGAGAGCCCATCTCTTGGGGGTTTTGAGGGTTTTGACTTAACAAACCCTAGAGGACGATTCAGTGGTGAAAGATTCCACCTAGCTTGCCCCAAGCTTGGTCTCGGGGATGCAATACTCCTCCACACCATTCTAGTTTGGATCTACATCAGTGCAGGAGGGTTCTACACCAGCCACAGGCACAAGAAGAAAAGGGGGGGCGCACCATTGGGGGTTTCCAGCAAGGGGGGCACACCATTCTTTGAGGGAAGCTCGTTCCAAGGAATTGGAAGGGCTTCGGCAGATTCTAGCACCTGGGTTTTCATTGCAGGGGCTTGACCGTTAGATCTAGTGCATTCAAGAGGAGTTTTATGGGCCATTTGGGTTATTGGATGTGTTATCGCACAGTTTGTAGTTTAGGTCATAGGCTAAAGGATGGAGGACAAACTGGCGCAACAGGAACCTTCCCCACCCAATGTCACCTCGATGGGGAGGTTCTTTTTGTTTAGGGAGGTTAGCTCGGGGGAGACGTCCCCGGTAACCTGGGGTCTGAAGAGGCAGAAAATACAAGGTCAAGTTTAAGAGTTCCCTCCTCACAGGTTACCACCAATGTCAGACAGTCCGGCTAATCAGCCAATAAAAGAAGTGTATGCCCTGTTGAAAACACCTGCCCGGAACAAGACAACAACAACACAATATATATATTTGCAGGCTATAACTCAAANGACATCTTATACATCTTATATATGAGTTCTCTTTTCATATTTATGTGGAAATGCATTTATTTGATGTTGTTGATGCTTTAGATATTTAAAAAAATGAAAAAAAATGAATATTTTTGTATTTTTTTCCTCCTTGCGACATTTTCCGATATTTACCGATATTTTCCCCGATATTTATGATATTTTCATTTTCGGACCCTCGGCGATATTTTGCCGTTGCCGATGTTGGTAACAACTTTTTTCATCCCGGATGGGGTGTTCACTTGCCAAGAGAGTTATGTATCCCCTGTGGAGGTGATGACACAAGGTCTGATGCAACCGGTGGTAGGCTCACAAGCTCTGGAGGATAATGGCGCTATACTTCACCCGGGTCGGACTGCCATGCACAGGTTAATGGCGACAGTCTGGTGGATTGCGCGTTTGAAAGCTCGCACGATTCGGAAGATAGGCTCACGACCCAACATTATGATACTCTTCATGCGCAGGAAAAGCAATGAAGCCCTGGTATGTCTGAAGGTGACAGGTAATATGGCCCACGGGTGGATAAGTGGCTAGGAGGAAGCCATGGATGCAGTCTTGCTTTGGCTTTGCTTCCTTAGGTGGTCTGGTTTTGTTTTTGTTAAGGCTGGCTCTGTTTCTTTGGATTCTCTGTCTTACCTTCTCATGGCTCCCCACGGACAGAAATCCTGTCCCTCCCTCACTGGTTCGTCACGAGCTGCCATGGAAGCTGTTGCTGCTGCTGATTTTTATCATGTTTTTGTGCCTGAGGAGGACCAGGCGAGCATGCCTACGCTGGAAGTCAAGGTCAAGCTGGTCAGGGAATTCAAAGATGATGAAGAAGTTGAACAGCAAGTGGGTGGCATAATCCCGGATTTGGGCTGCACCAGAACTCGCAATTCCAAGTTTTTCAGGACTTTGGAACTCTATTGGCACACCAAAACAATGGTGGCTCTGGACATGCTGCTTAAAGATGAGGAATTTCGCCAGCTGAAGCATAGAATGGAGACTCTCAAGGAGCAGAATGCTTATCTTCTGAAGGTGGTGATCTAGATTGCTCAATGTCATGGAGGCTCCTTTTGACCTCAGGCTGCGAGCCGACCATGGGCAGAGTCCTCTGCTGCAGCTGCTCACAGGGATGCCGCTGGTCCACCTTTCTCTCAGGTTCCTTGTGCAAATGATTAGCATGTTTCACATTTTTTCTAGTATAGTTCAGTTCCAAGTTTTTTGTGTCCAGGTCATAGGCAGTTTTAGCAGTCTCATTTCAAACAGTTGGTCACTCAGACTCACAGTTTTAAGACAGATTATGCTTTATTATGCAAGGAATATAAATATAAAAAATCAGAAACCTGTTATTATGCAAATCTACATTGGCAGACCTGCCTAATTATTATAGACATTCAACCCTGTCACCGTTGGAAGCCTCTCTGTTCACACTGGTGCTTTTGCAGTCCCAGGGGAATGTCCCTAGGGGTTGTATGCTATCATCAAACCAATAAATCTGCATAAAGTCGAAGTTGATTAGCACATAAAAAACTCACTGTGAGCTGCCCGTGAACAGTTGATAACGAGGGTAAATTCTTACTTATTTCAAAGCTGGTTGGGATCAGATTTTTAAACATAGTTGTAACAACAAATTAGCGAAAACAAGTGAAATGAATGTGTGCCTTAGGTGAAGAAAATTCAAATTAAGTGTACCATAAACTATCATAACATTGCAAAACAATTTAACCAATGACAACCAATAGATTCAAGGAGCTAGAACAAAGCATAACTGAACCAAATCACATATTACCCAGGAGATTTATTGCATCATAGTGAATACAGGTGATAGGCTGCCATTGATCTCTTTGCTTGCCATGGAGGTATTGGTCTAAGGTCTGGAGGATGAAAGAGGAAGGAGTTGTCCACTGCTATAAACTGTCAAAGAATAAAATTGCCCAACCTCTTCTCTATCTCTCACCCCTGCATATAAAGAACTCATACCCTCAAAACTAATTTTCCTTAACTGCTGGAGAAAAAAGGAAAGAAAATAAATAAAAGCCAAAAGGATTTGCATGTGTAACAAGTGCCTGATCTTGCCATTTAAGTAAATCTTTTCTACCTTTTGGATGACCTAAGTGCCTGATCTTGACATTTATGATTTAAGTAAGCCTTTTCTGCCTTTTGGATGACCTCTTCTTGTTGCTTTAAAGGGATTTCCTCACTGTTTACTTATTGCCTAAAATAATATTTTTTCTTCCCTAGCCGAATCCCCATGGTTCAACTCAAACTTGCTAACACATGAACCCAGCATTCGCTGGCTGCTTTCGAGGAGGCTTTTCTCGCTGTTGTGGATGAGATTTTCTTGCCTATTAAGATAGCTTTTACTGTCAAAAAGTTGTTTTCCACCGACTAATCTTGGAGTTCTTTGTTATTAATCACTTTCAACACCAAATGAACATCAAACTGCTAGACTTTTTGTACTTTACTAGCTGTAATACTTAGATAATTCACTAAAAATTTTCCTTTAGAATGCACATGTGGGAGGTATAGGCATTTTCAGTCAATTTCATTGTTCATAGCGGCTCTTGTTTATACCAATTTTTTATGATAAACCTGTCATTGTCATGTGTTTTGTTATGAGTAAATCTGCCTAGAGACTATCTTCACTTCACCCTTTCCCCTAACACATTTTTTTTTGCTAACAATATTGTTGAATCTGCAATATAGACATTAATTTGGAGGCCATTGGTTGTGAGATAACAGACTACCAACATTTGATCCACTACTAGTGTGCTATCAATTTACCACTGACTGTTGAAAACTTGTTGTTATGACATTATTATATATATCTTTGGTCTCTGAGGTAAATTATTCTTTAAAACAGAGGCATATTGAGGTTTGCTGAAGCATTCTCCTTTGAGTATAGGCTGAATATACCGCTCTTGTGAGAGGTGAGTTTACATCAGCAGTAAAGTCCTTGACTTTCTGATCAAGCCTAGTTACAATATCAAGCTTACCCTTACTCTGTTATTCAAAAAACTGTGTATAAAAGTGACCTCGGTGTTGTTTTCTGTGAGGACTACTAATGGGTGATTGTTTTCTCTTTTTTAATCATGCACCAAAGGACATTTTCCTTCCATGACATGAGAATTGCACATACTAACCATTCAGAACTTGCCCTGATTTATACCATAAAATTTTCCTTTTTCAAATACGAATGGAGATCTGTACACATAGCAATGTCCTTTATCTATCGTGCTGTCCTTGTAATTATCATTTTCTCCCTTGAACTTTGCAACTGCATGCAGACTTGATATGGAAGTATCTTCCTAGAAATAAATATTAACAACAATAAATTACTCCGACGAATTGATATTTGAGATTATTATTTCTAAAACCATTTTTATGCCAATTTCTGTCAAGGGAAGTCGATTTAGGATTCATGAGTGATTTGCAATTTCTGTCAAGGGAAGTCGATCTAGGATTCACGAGTTGCAATCTTTTTAAGGCTTTTTATTGCCCGGATAAAGCATTAACTAAGCTTTTATGCTGAGTTGAAATAGGAAAGGTTGCCAAACGTATAACTACAGTCAATTGCTTTTCTGCTTGACCAAATTATCATGGGAATTTTGCTTCTAAGGCGACCTTGGCATGTACAAGTGGCCACATCAAATTTTGGGTTTCTATTCTCATGCCACTTGGATAAGGTTGACCTCAAACTTTAGTTGATCAAATTAATGTAGGAACTCGACATGCTCACCAATCAAGATTGATAAGGCAAACTAGGATTGTGGCCTTCCACCATTTAGCTGCCACTACTCAAAATTCTGCTTGACTCATCACTCTTCATCCACCAAAACCTTAAACCACCCCACCACTACATGCTTACATGCTTGGAAACATGACATCCAACTTATTCTTGTCACCGATAGAAACTGTTAATTAGAGATGTCTAAAAAGTAATTTTCCAAAAAAACGAAAAACAAAAATTAAAAAAAACAAAAAGTAGGAAACACTGAAAATGATGGTAGCATCCATGAGAATATTGCCAAATATAGCAAGTCCAAATTTGGACACTACTAAAAATAGCAATATCTCCCATGCAATCAAAAGTAGTCACATTGGACTTTCTTTTTTTACAAGGAATCCAAATATGTGCTCAGAAACGACATGCGAGCCTTGACAAGCACACTGCTAAAAATAGTAGGTGTTGTGACATTGCTTGCATGTCGCTCGAAAAGGGCTTGTTATCCCCTAGCCTAGGGATAACTAAGGAGATCACGTCTCGAGGCCCACATGTCCTAGACATGGAGTACCGAGAGCTAGACGACTTAAGCATGGCCCCAGAGGGCCCCTCTTTTCTTCAGTGCAGTCCACATATCACTAGTAGCAATATCCATCACACTCCTGAAGTAGCAGTGAGTCTTGCTCCATGAGGTAATGAGTCCGGGTATCATGGTATCTATCACTCTGATTTTTGAAGCACTTGAACATGTTGTATTTGAATCCTTCTTCATTTCATGACGTTTGCTTGGAAATTATGCTCTTTGCCTTGTTTAAACCTGGAAGGGTGACACAGTGCCCTAGTAAGTTGATTTCCCTTTAGGATGGGTTGCTATTGGGTGGATATTTGAAGAGTCATCTTCCGTTCCCTCCATACTTACCACTTTCCATCTTTATTCCTTCCATCCCCCCTTTCCTTTTTGGGCATTGGGATTGGCTACACTATGAAGGGTTGTACCTTACCTCATGGGAAGAAGGGGCTAAAGGCCCAGAGGGTAAAACTTTAAAAGTAGTTGGCAAGAGTTAAAAGCCAATTTTGAAACCTTCGAGATGCTTTGCCCAAGGATCCTCGAGAAAACAGTGAAAAACTTCTCAGTAAGAAAAGGGGACCCACAAGATAACATAAATACTCAAGGTACTAGTTGATGGATAGGAGGTCTTGTTATCGCACAGTTTGTAGTTTAGGTCACAGGCTAAAGGATAGAGGACAAACTGGCGCAACAGGAACCTTCCCCACCCATTGTCACCTCGATGGGGAGGTTCTTTCTATTTAGGGAAGTTAGCCCAGGGGAGACGTCCCCGGTAACCTGGGGTTTGAAGAGGCAAAAGAGACAAGGTCAGGGTTTAGAGTTCCCTCCTCACAGGTTACCACCAATGTCAGACAGTCCGGCTAATCAGCCAATAAAAGAAGTGTATGCCCTGTTGAAAACACCTGCCCGGAACAAGACAACAACAACACAATATATATATTTGCAGGCTATAACTCAAAGGGTTAGTACTTCTTTGACTATCTGATATTATTCAATAAGTAATTGTAAAGCAATAGATATAGAATGAAGTCAACGTTTTGTCAATTAGCTACAAGAGATCATCAATTCATCAATATCTACCAAGATGACTAAGCTAACAATGTGTCCAGTCAATGATTTACTCAATAAAAGCTTTGAATCATCATTGAATTGCTTATATCACGGTTTTGCTGCGCCAAGATGAAATATTCAACTATGACGTCAGCCTTAATTAGGTTAGCAATGTTAGTTAGGGTTTCAGAATTTTAAAGTTTTTAAAGGTAGTTTTGTACACTAAAGCTTCAACGCTGGAGATCAAATCAGTGCCTTAGGGTATATGGAGTCAAAAGATAAGGGCACAAGGTCTCGAAAGGATGATGACTCAGAGACTAGAAGGTAGGGTTCTATGGTACTGCAAAGGCAGGGCCCTAGAATCAAAACCCTAGGGGAAAGAGGCTCACTCCGGTGTTGCTAAAGCAAGGCCTCGTGCTCTTTCCTCCTTCTCTAAATCAACTTGGCAAAACGGCTAGCCTATAGCATAAGTCTAAGGGAGAAAATGTTGCAATAACAAGGATTTCAAACACTAGAAGGTGAAAACCCTAGGTGTAGGCAATCTAGGCCTAGGACGTCTCCTCTTTTCAAATTATAGACTTCAAGGCTAGCTTAGAAGAAACAAGACAAGTTTAGCAAAGGCTAGGCTCTATCTCTTTACTTCAATGGATGAAAAATATTTCTCAACAAGGGGACATGTAACAATAACCTACTTGTGTGCTTGTTACCTAGGGTTTTAAATCAGCAATACAATAAGCAAATGCAAGAAATTATACCTACAACCATTCACTCAAGAAGTTTTGCAAGAAAATTTACTCACATGTCATGAAGAAAAACACAAGCAAACCCTAGTTGTAAACCTTCCTTGAGAGAAATGCCATAAATGCCAAAAATATCCTTCCAATAGCAAGTGCGCCTCACTTTAGACAACAAAT
>SNQJ01S0018298.1:80196-98656 GCA_010110895.2 Picea sitchensis | reverse complement strand
TTTCTTTACTACAATACTAAGTGCTTTTGGAATTGAGCATATATAGTGCGCAGCTACCTTTGAAACAAAAGACTTCCCTGGGTTGATAATTTATGTTTCACTTGGTTGTTTGAAATTAATTAAGCAATTATAGTGACCAACACATCTCAGGTAAAGTTGTGGCCCTTCTTTCTCTTAAAAGTAAGGTGAAATCATAATCAAAGGCCCCTGCATAAATCACTTTTGCAGCAGGCTAGGAAGGGTTTCCTTCAGCTGGGATTTTGTTATAGAGTTTGTTGAATCTTTGTATAAACTCTTAAACAGATTCAGATGTTTTATTTCTTAAATCTCTAAATTTAGTTAAATAATATAGGTGGTCTTTTTTCTCACCCCATTGCCTCAAGAAATAAGTCTCTAAATCATTGTATGATGGTATAGAGTCCACAAGGAGTCCTCTAAACCAAGTTATAACTTGTCATTCGAAATGTTGTACCAACAATCTCATATAAACGTCTTTGTGCTCGATACCAAGAATATCATCAAATTGGTCAAAGAAAACTATATGCTCAGTGGTTGTTAAATCCCCTTCACCTGTGAATTTAGGTAGGCTCTTTGTGTAATTATCAGGTAGATCATGCAGGAAAATAGGAATATCTAAAGGATCATATCTAGCAGCAACTTTGGTAAAAATTCTTGGAGGAGGTACCGGTACATTTCCATGTCCACCAACCCCTCCACCTCCAACACCAACCATTGAAATTCTTGGAGACAAAATTCGAGGAATATACTAGATATTATCAAAAATTTCAAAAGACTGATGTACTAAACCTTTGATTGCTTCAGGAAGGTGTGAACGAAGTTTAGCTAAAAAATCGTAAGGTGACAAATTTCGTCAAAGAGATGAGAAATCTAAGTGAGGTGGAAAATGAGGACTTGAACCTAGTCTTTTGGATGGACTATATGGATAAATGGGAGAATTAATACGAGATGATCCTGAGAGTAGAAAATGATCTTCGAGGTTTTTGGAAACAGAAACCTTTACTTCGGGAAGACTAAGAATCGGTTGCGTACAAATGATATTGGGGATAAAAAAGGGTTCATTGATTTATTTGGTAAAAGTATCTATCAATGAGATAGGGATAGTCTGGATAGTTTTAATCTTTGGATCGTTTTATTTTATTTTAGGAGCTACTTCTTCTGGGACTTCTAATTTAACTTCAGATTTACTAGATGAGGCTTATGCAAAATGAATTTTTTGATGTTTATCTTTAATGTTTAATTCTTTAGATGGGATATTAACATTTACCCGAGTAAATTTAGGTTTATATATCTTACCTGCTAATGCATAACTTTTCTTGGGATATCCCTTGAATTTCAACAATTTTTCAGGATCTGAAACTGGCATAGTCTGCTTTTCGTCTAGGTTTTTTCTAGTATTTTTCCGACCAAATGTCAGTTTTTCCTACAATGGAGTCACCGGGTGAAATATAAAAATGCACCTAATCCTCATGTTCAATATTTGTTCGCCATCAAAAATTGAAACTTAACTTTAGCATTCTCCCAGAGAAAAAATGATTTTGTTTCTTTGATCCCTGACAACGGCACCAAAAAGATGTTCCTGAGATTGATTCTAGGCTCGAAGAATAATGTCAGGGATCATAGAATTAAAGGAAATTTTTTTATAGTGATTTCTTCTACCTTCAGTCTTCTAAGATGCAACTTTGAGTGAAATTTATGATAATAAAATATAGAGGCAGTATCTCTTTCTCTAAGTCGAAATTGTAATTTTATGTGACATGGAAATGATTTATAAAATTGTTAAAACAAAGTAAGGGATCAATTATAGATAACTCTTACCTCATTCGTAGTAGAAGAAATGTAGGATATGTATCCTCGACAAATGATTAAGAATGTAGAAACTCACACAGATTGTAGGTCTTGTTTTTACTCAAAGTGAGAACAAAGGAAAAATTGTAGCTGAGCAAACTTCCAATGCATTAAGATCACAATAGATTTATTACTAAGTTGTAATCATTCAATCTTCAAGAACCATATAAAATAGATAATGTGAGAAGAAAATGGAAATATAGGGGAAACACATAACTCAATAGAAATGAGACTTAGAATCTTTGTATTCTTTTTATATTGATATTCAATAAGTAGTCTCTTTTACATTCGGCGAGAAGAAGCCTTGAATAGATCTAAGATCTACCTATTTATACAAAACAATTATTAACTAGAAGTAGCTATACATTCCATATTTTCAACTCTAAATATAGAATATAATCAAAATCTAACAACAAAATGTAGATTTTGTCGAGATTCGCTTGATATGTTGGCATTTCTTTTGCTCCTCTATTTGCTCACAGATGTGCTTGCATTTTTCTACTCATTAAACTGATCACACATATTCATTAATGTTACCACAAATCTATAAGGTTCAATGTTTTCATTCAGCTCGAATGTAAACATATTTTTATGCACTAGTGGTAGTTTTTCCTAAATCTTCATGATTGCCTGAGTTGTAACTTGGTGTTGTAACTTTGGTTTTATGAGTAGATCATCTATATTTTGTAAATAAACTAGATTTACTTGTTGAATTGCATTGTGTATACTCTCCTTGTTTTTCCTGGAATTTTTTTTATTTTTTTCTATCTCGATCTGCCCAAGTGTATAGGAGATAGAATCATCTTTAAATTCAACCAACTCTGACTCAACAACAACAAGGGCATTGAGACAAACCTCCTTAGCCTCTTTTGATAGCTTCTTGTTTTCTTCAAAGTTTGTCTCCCAAACCTTCAAAACCATTCCCCGCTTCATTTTCTCATATTTTGAAAAAGGGGCGAGACCAGGAAAGTTCACCTTTTGTCTCCAAACAATAAATTCCTGAAACTTGGATTTGGTTGCACAGGCTTCCTTTTCTTTGTCAAAAATATTCTTCAGAGAAGTGTTGATCCTTTGATAATATTTCTAGATAGTATCCATGGATTGATATAGATATAACTAAACATCTCCCAATATTTCATTTATCTCATATGCTTTCCCTTTGAATATTTGGAAGGCTAGGCCTTCTGTTTTTTTGAAAACTAAGAAAGCCAGACTAGTGATCTGGCAGTAGATTTTGAACTATGTTTTGAACTTCCTCATAAGATTTGACTCCTTTGAAGACATCATCATAAGGGGAATATTTGTGAATGTGCCTTCTCAAATTGAAATGGGCTAGATGATTCTCAACCACCTTATGAGGATCTTGTCCTTTTAATTCAATATCAACCAATTTGATGTCCTCCAAAGTTGTTGCTTCAACCTTCGTATGCCCAAAATTGAGTAATGTGAACATACCAACCTGTATAGGAAAGGCAGGCCATACTTTATTTTTTGTTGCTCTCAATTCCTTAGTAATCCCTCCTGCCATTGTTTGATATGCCACTTCTTTGCAGATCAATATATTAGGAAAGAATTTTGGAAGGGCATGAGGCGAAATAGAACAACCAAATACTCTGATGTAAGAAAATTTCTCTTCAATGTACCAATCTGCAATTGCGCCCAATTTTCCTATAATAAGTTCTGAAATTTTGGGAGGAGGGTGTCTGTAAATGTCCACATGAATGGGTATTACTACATTGTGATAGATTTCATAGAAGAAATCTTTGGAGTTTTCCTCACATAAATTTGAATGATAAAAATGTATGGATTCAAAACAAGTTGGGGTCCATCTCCAGTTCATGAGAGGAAATGGAGTCATAAAGAAGATTGCGTCCATGATGTAAGTGGACATGTAAAAAGGAGAACATTACCCCTTAAGATTCAAATATTGGTACTTGGTGACCTCCTTAGCTAGGTTATCTGACAACATTTTTTCCCAGTTGAAAGTATACCCTTCGACAACTTCATGGATTATAGATACCCATTCCACTGTGAAACATGTAGGGTTTTTCCTCCCAAATAATCAGTAGAGTGTCATGGAAATATATAAAAAGTGGGCATCTAAAGATGTTGTGGAATATATGCCATGAGTGTCAGTCCTGAACTTGGTTGGATTTCCCCACCAAGTTTTAATTATATCATGACCAGTTCTACCACATTCATTGCATTCCTTCCACTCAAAATCTAAAAGAAAAGTTGAATTATAAGTGTATTTTGGTTCAGAGGATAGATTATACATTTCTCGTAGGTATTCTGGTTGAAAAGAGACGACAGAAGTATTATAGTGATTGGAGATACTTCGGGGTGAGATATCTACATGATCCAGGGCCCAGCTTATCATGTTGTTGTAAGGAATAATCTTTGGTTGGGAAGCGATTCTATGCAATTCCAACTGATCCACTAGTTTGAGCTTAGCCGAGAATGTTTCGTCATATTCTTCAACAAAATCATCAGAGCAGAGAAGAATTGCATGCTCCAGAATGTCATACACCTTCTTCCAAGACTTGATAGCATCTATAATTCGAGTAGTAGTGTCTAAAAGAATATCCATGTTAGGGTTGGATTCCTTAGCTGGCGATTCTTGCTTCTTCCCTACTTTGCATGGTGGCATAATTCTTAGAAAATGAAATTAACCTTCATGTGATAAGAAAAACTTATAAGCGTTCAATCACTGAAAATATCTAATTGCAAATGAAAGAATTATTTGAAGCTCGAAATGCTTTTGTTCATGAAGATAATAAAGTCTAACAATCTTCGAATTGATCTACTAACAAAGCATTTATTCAAGAAATCAATGGAATTTATTACATGGCGTCGTGATATTTATCTAAATATTTTAGACTTTAACCAGCTATAAGTGTAATTAATCTTTGATGGTTCGGCATTTGGAGGTTTTGAAAGTATAACAACAGAAATATTTCGAAGGCTGAATTCTCGGAGAAGCTAATCACTAATTAAGATTTTTGTGTTTTAATTAATCGTATTTTGAAATCTTTTTAACCTTAAGTACTCTAGGGCTTCGGCATTTGGGAGTTTTGTATATAGGATAATAGTGATCCTGCAAATGCCGAATTTGTGAAATGATTAACTAAAAGTAAATCACGATTAATTAAACTTCTTTTGATGTTTTACTTGTTTTTTAAACATTTTTTAATTCATTATAATAACAAGTGCTTCAACATTTAGATATTTTGACGGTCCTGAACGCACTCTTTGTTTTTCCTCCCGAAGGACAATTTCCTGGAGCGAAGTGGCGGTGATGATGTCATATTTAATTACGTTTCAAGAAAATATGTGTGACACGTGTCATCTAAAAATAGGTGAATGGTTTGATATAAATGTTAAAAATACATGCCACATGTCAACCCACGATAAATGTTTATGACAGGTATCCAGTGACTCATCCATAGATCGGTTTAACAGACTTTCATGGAAAATGAATTTGGGATTTCGGAACTTCGCGACTTCAGGGTTTTCGTTTGAATGATGATAGAAATCTTCACGAAGTAATCATTGGAAGATTTCTCTTGACTATTGCTCAAATTTATGAATTCGAGAACATGAGAACCACTTGATCATATTTGTGATGGATTATATTGTAAGTGCCTATTGATAAATAACGAATATGGATTTATTCAAATTTGAAAGTGATTTTCCTAAGTTTTTTGGTGATTTTTATATCTAAAGGTAAAAATGAAAAGATTACAAAATTCAAAAAAAAATTAAAATTCTAAGTTGTTCTAACAAGTCACATGGATTCCCCCCTTGTGGTGACTTATCATCACTAAAGTGAGGGGAGTATCTATCTAATGTGATAGTGGGTAGCTACTCCCATAGTTGTCTCACTCTTGTGGATTGGGTCGGGATTTTCCTGACCTACAATATGTACGATAACATGTCTTGAGGCCTATTTCTGAGGCAAGGTAGGTCTGTCTTGAGGCATATTAAGATAATTTTCTGAAGCTTATCCATGCAAGTTTAGACCTGTTGAAGGCCAAATTTGTGACAACCTTTTGGGTGGATCTGAGGCTATATTTTTGACAGTATTAAGGGAGGATCTAAGACTTGTAATATAGTAGAGATTAAGGTTGAGTTGACATATGTTTCGAGGTATACTCATGCATTTTTTGAGGTGGTTTCCGAGAGGAGTTTAAGGCAATTTTTCAGGACTATTTGGTGTCAATTTTAGGCTTGTTTTAAGGCTATATCTAAGGTGAATTTAGGGCCTATTTGAGGCCAAATGTGAGATGCATTTAGGTATGAACTGAGGCTATATACGAGGCATGTGAAGAGTTGTGCAGTGCAAGCTCAAGGTATGCCTTGATACAAAACTTTCAGAACTAGTTTGGGTGTTGTTCCAAGCCTGTTGAAAGGGGCATTTACAGAAGCAGATACAACTCAACAGAGAAGCAGATTGAAGGCTTTGTTTCAATGTAATTTAAGAAGTGTATTTTGACCAAGTCAAGGAATAACCATGGCATGAGAAGGATGTAATATGAAAGATACAAAATAAGGGTGATGCAGTTTAATCTTACAATGATCAAGGCAAAGAGTTTCACCTTGCAAAGTTGGTTATGATTAAAAGTATGCTCTAGTAATTCTTGTAAATTGTGTAGACGATATTTTACTATAATTGCAATATTTGAAACAAGGGTGGTTGGGTGGTGCACAGTAATATTGGTGTCTTGAATTTGTAGGTTGGTGCATGAGAAGTGTGAGTTGGTGCTCACAAGGGGGTTGGTGCCTCCTTCTAGTTGGTGCTAGAAAATTCAAGGGGTTGGTGCCTCCTTCCAGTTGGTGATGGAGAATCTTAGATGTTGGTGCTTCCGATGAATGTAATATTTTGATATATTAGAAATCATTATGTGTTTTTCTCCCAATTGGATTTCCACATAAAATATTTGTGTACTATGCATGTGATGTGATATTTTGTGATTTAGCAATTGAATAATGTTGTGTATTGCTTCTGTAACTTTAAAGTGTTAAAGATTTCTAAAAATAGCTAAATATTGATTCACCCCTCTTCTCAGTATTTCCAACTTATATTATTGTTGTCATAATTTTTTATTTGTTGAAGTAGATCATATTTTGCAGCAGATTTTATTACAACCTTTTCTTTTTATTTGATAGTTAGTGTTTCATGGAGTTTACTTTACTATTTTGACTTGATAGTTATTATTGATTGTCTCCCACACACACACACACACACATTGAATTTTCCTTGTTTAAACCACCTTGACCTAGCCTTGAGCCTTAACCTAGTCGGTGGTGTTAGAAATAAAGAGATGTTCTATGTTTTCCATAGACAATATAGAAATATTGTCACCTAATCATAGCTACAAATCCACCCCCGAGCACCTTAACCTTGACAAATAGAATAATTCTATAAGAAAACCAATAGACAACCAAGGTAGCACACCTTTCTCCAAGGCTAGCACACCAAGAAAGAATAACCAAATACCAAGAAGAAAGTCCAAACCATAACCAAGAGAAATTCCAACCAAAAACCAATATCCCAGTTGCAGTTGCACTCCCTCTCCAAACATGTCCACCTCTAGTATTATGTAGTTGTGAGAGTAGGAGTGACAAATGAACTCTAGCGCCCTCTATTTATACTACTCTATTTCACTTGACTAGGTCGACTTCTCTTTCTAGAGGCTAATAACTCAATATTAAATATTTTCTTGAGTTGAATTGTCTGCTAGGGTTATTATCCAATGTTTTAGGGCTTCTCTTGCTTCCCAGAATATTCTAGTATTATCAAAGGTTACACGTGGATATTAATACCTTCCGTAGCTACCATGATATCAACACTCCCTCCTAGTTAGGGAGGTATTAAAGGTAATGGTCTTGAGCACAAACAGACCATTTAACCGGTAGCATCATCATAGCCACAAATGCTATCTCACGATCATGTATATCAACTCATGAGTAACATCATCACTATCAGTATCATCTGATAGCATCAACTACATCATCTCTCGAATCCATAATCCATCTGAGTAATCTAGCATGATGTTGAATAATTCACTCACTCCATAGAGTGATTGTTGGCCCTTGACCAAGTTTTGGGAGATTCTTGGTCATGTTGACCTATTTTGGACTTCGACAGCCTATCAATGGAGGAGGGCAAGATGAAGCGGAGATCACGAGATCTCGGCCCCTTTTTGGGTCCTTTTTGGGGTTTTTGGGATTATTTAATGGGATTGGGATGTCGGACCATGGGTTTACCCATGCTTAGGCCTATTTTGTAATATATAAATAGATGTCTAGGCAATGTAAGGAGAGACATCTATGTGATGTTAGGCTACTAGTCAAATGTGAATGTATGCTAAGTGCAAGTAGAGTTTGTAAGTGCTTTGTGCATGACTATAAGAGGCTTGAAGAGCTAAGTGCAAGTGTTTGTAACAGATAGTGGAAGGCTTTGTGTTGTAACGCAAGGAAGAAGGATCTAGCAAGCTGCGCAGATCTTTTGTCCTATGTGGAGAAGGGTTTGGAGACTCTGTGCATGTAACCTATTGAGAAGCTAATAAAGAAGAAGTGTTGGTGGACGTATCCCCAGGGTGGGGGTGAACCACGTAAATACTGTGTTACTCTACTCTGTGTGATGTTCTTATGCATTCATATGTTATTTACTAAGTGCTTTGAGATGATTAGATAAATCTACATATGCTTAGTGCTAATGATATGTGAGAATGTTAGATCTGATCTGTACGAATATGTTTAGTGCTTGATTTTCTAGATCTGATCTATTTACCTATGCTAAGTTCTTAAATATATTAGATCAGTGTGAATGTTGTGAAGCTCTGTTTTATCAGTGAAGTAGATATTAAGTATCATAATCACAGATCTATGTCCCAGCTAAGGTTGTAGACAACTGAGTCTCGCAACCACCCATGCCTCTACCTCGGGTGAGACTTCATTTGATTTGCAGGTGTTGCCAAAAGGGTTGATAGTTAGGATTTTGTTGGTGCATTGTTGTAGCGTTGAACCCTAGGTCTACCCTTGTGACAAAAAATGGTTCTATTGTCAAGACCTTGAAACTGTGATTGTTGTGAACTAAGAAAGAAGAAGCTTTGTGAAAAGATTCATCCTAAACTTGTGAAATCTCTGTGCGTAGATCTGTTTCCCTAGTGCGTAGTATTTTACTTAACCTATGAAGCTTTGTGCTAAGAGGAAGGTTAGATCTGAAGAAAAGAGGTCAGATCTAAAGAAAATAGGTCAGATATTAATAAAAGAGGTAAGATATGTAAGCTTTGTGATCTGATAAAGGTAAGAATAGTAGGAAAATTCTAGATCTGAAAGCTTTGTACTCTGTAAAAGTAAGATAAGTGGAAATTTTTGTTTCTAAAGTATGGATCTAGGTATGTTTGATAGGTTTTGTCCTAGCTTGAAAACTAGGGCACTAATAGATGAAAATAGGCTTGATATGAGTAGATCTGACAAGAATAGTGAAAGATATGTTATACCTATGCATAGAAAGAATGTTTGGACTAACAAGTGGATGCAAGATCCTAGAAATAATTTGTTGCAAGTTAGCTCCTATGATCCTAGCGTGCAGTACATGAGAAGTTGGGGATCATTTAAAATAAACAGAGGATTAACCCTTTGTTGCAGCTGCAGAAGACCAAGACATATTGCTAAGGAATGCCCTATAAGAAGACCTAGTTGTCTTTGTTGCAAAGTTATGGACCATGAAGTGTTGGATTGCCCTAGAATGATTGCTAAGCTTGAAGGAATGAATCTGAACCATGAAAACCCTAAGGAAGATCCAGAAATAGCAGAATCCCAGAAAGAATCAGAGAAAGTATTGTTACAAGCGAAGGAAACCCTGAATGACCACCAACATGTTAGATTATCAGAGATCTTCAAAGAAAAAGAATGCATCGAAGAAAAAATAGGAGACTTCGACATTGACTGTGTTTTGGATGAAGAGGCATTAGTGAATATCATGACAAAGAGAACTTGGGAAGCTATAGGGAGGCCTGCTATGATTCCTTCATTAGGAGGAGTAGGATTATTCAAAGGAAAACTGGTAAACCTATGTGGAAGGCTCACTCAGATACCTACGAATGCCAGTGGAACTTCGACAGAAGAAGATTTTGATATTATTAAATTTATTGAAGATAGTGCCTCATTTACCATGTTACTAGGAAAACCTTGGATTGATAGAGATCAAGCTAGACGAAAGGAAGAAGAAGAAGTTTTGGAGTAGAAGAAACAAGAGTTAAAATATTTCATGACCAGGAGGATCGCACACTTGATTGAAGAACAAGACAATAGATCGAAGCTATTTAACATTAGAGGCCCAGATGTTGAAGTTGCAAGAGCATTAGAGGACTCACAAAAGACTGAAGTACCTACCCTAGATAAAGAAGAATAACTACCCCTGAATCCTAGGAAAGAATCTCAACAGCGCGCAGTGACTATGTCAAACAAAGATAAGAATCAGAATGGAAAAAGACATACCAAGACGAAGCTCACTGGAAAGAAGGATAGAAATTTAAGTAAGAAGAGGGATAAGATTGAAAAGTTACAAAAATTTCCAGAGGGAACTTCGCAGGAGGGAAATTTGCAAAATTGGAACTTCGTCGGGATATCAGAACAATGACACATGGAACTTCTCCATGGCGAAGCAATATAGACGTTGGGGACATTATAACCTTTTGACTGCTGCCCCGAATGGGTAGAAAGGCATTTAAGGCTCGACACCATACCGTTGGAATGCACCATAACAGACCGAACAGAGTTAATGAGGCTTCATACCCATTACAACAGAATCGTTGTTGAGTTACTTATTTATCCCATCGCGCCATGTACCGAGAACACTTTTGATAACCAAGAGTTTGAGACCGCAGACTAAGTGAATTGTATACAGTGATCATTGCGCTCTTACTATTTATTCTATTGTAGTGTATAAGTTAATTTGACCTTGATATAATTAATCCCAAGTGCATATGTCCAAGGAACTCAATGCAATCGAAGAATCAGTGACAGAAGTACTCCTTGACCTAATGACTGAAAGAGTAATGTCGAAGAGAGGATTATCCATAGGAGTACAAGCATCATCCATGAGAGGACTGCTAGCCTCTCTGTCAACTGCTTAGGCCGAACCATCCCGACCATCAGATGAGAAGCGAACTAAGCACAGGGATGATCTCATGAACGCTAAGTTGATTTTGAGCATATTACCCACCTATCTACCACCTCTAAGCGGTGCAATAAATTGAGACAGTGTGCCCGGAGGCTTTGAGTACGCCTTGATCACTACGTACCTTCCGAAAGGGATACGCGCATTTCATGCACACCAAGAAAATATTGCAGCATTGAAGTTTAGCGACTTCAACCTCGATGATAGGAAGGTCTACAACATGCTCACCCCACATAAGTACCTAACCAGAACAAAGGGAAATAATTCAAAGATCATCCCTCAGTCATGCAATATGAACCTCACGCAGTCTACACTGCTCAACGTCATGAAGATTCCTCTCTTTGGAAGACACCAAGAGGTGAATTCATGTGTCAATTTGTTGTTGTCCTATTACCATGGAGGATACTTGTGGTTAAACCACTGTATCACAGTGGATCTGACGTTGATCAATCGGATCACAGGGCTAAGTATGCAAGGCCCTAACCCACAGGATTTTTATCCCAGAAAAACCATGGATCGCGCTCTAGCTCAAAGGATCAAGGAAACCTATGGCGATGTTGAGAAGGGCATGTGAGGCTACAAGGTATCTTCTATCCAGAGTGGTGCAGTGCACCTCACATGTCAATTGATCGCAGGAAATTTAGTACGAAAGAACTGACGCACCCAAGTCACCAATTTTGTAGTCAACCTTGCAGGGAAGTGCACAGAGGCCCTACAAATGAATTGGGCACAGTACCTAGTGAACCAATTAGAAGTTGACTACAGAGAAGCCTAGGATCAAGGGTACAAATTTCATTTTAGCTGGCTATTGATCCTGATCACTTTCATTGCCTGGGAGATGCAGGAAGGTGTGAACTTCCCAGACATTGAGCCCTTTGAACCTTTGGCCGTGAATTTTAGTACACTATGGTATTCCAGTGAAATGAATAAGCAATGGAAATCAAATGTCGTGTTCCACACATACTACAACCAGTTGAAGGTAGCCATATAGTCCGCGCCTCACATAACTCTGAATACTTTACACAGGTTATGACCTTTGATAAATTTCAGTGCTGATAGGCATTTCATTTATATCACAGGGTGCGCCGATGGACATAAGCAATAGTTGTAGTATTACTACAAGCTGACAGAGGAAGAATTGGAGGACATCACCGAGGAATGGTCGGTGAACCTCCTTATTCCAGCAGACCCTGTGGAGATATTCAACATAGACATCCTAGAAACTACGCCAGATACACCCGGACCTAGCAAGATAAAGAAGACTGAAGAGGTCCAAGATTTAGATAGTACATCCATGAAGACTGCTTCCATCTCACCAGAGCAAGGGGGTGATGGCAAAGATATAGATGGCATAGAAGCCAAGCAAAATAAAGGCGACGTAACACTGCCTAGATACGAGGAGGACCCCTCAAAGAAAAGGAAGGTTTCCCTCCGAAGCCTTCTTCCCGAAAGAAGTTAAAAGCAACAATGACCAATTTGCAGACTATCCTCACCCCAAATGACTTTGATTTCATCGTAGCATCCCTCAATGATGCTTCACTGGAGATAGCAAAAGAATAAGAGGCTAAGAAGGAGGAGATGTACAATTGAATTGAGGTTGAACTTCAAGGGTTACTGTAGGCACTACAGTCCAGCCACATTGTTTCCACTATACCTCTACCACTAGGAACACCAAAACTAGGAAATGAGCCAGCTCAACTCCACCAAATCGTTGATATAGTCGAAGCTCACCTTCGACGAATACAAGAGGAAACAACGCAAGCCACCTAGGCTTTGACACAAGTACAGGGAGTACTTTTTGAACAATGTAGTGTTGCACAATAGGAAAAAATTGCTCTCCAAGTGAAGTGGGATGAAGAAAAATTTCAGTTGTAGAAAGGCAAGGAATAGCTGCTAGCAAAACAACTTGTTGTAAAGGAAGCAGTCAACACAACACTTCACTCTGTGACACTCGTAGAAATAAAGGCAGAGGATCAAGTCACGAAGAAATTAGATCAGCTCATAGAAGCCATCCAACATCTCCAACAGTGCATAACAGATTTAGAGTTACGCATTGTGCCAGAGACCCCGCACGACACAAGGGACTAGCGACAAGAAACTACACGTAGCGCAGTTGACAGACTAAAAGCACTTTCCCTAGAATGAAAATAGTTGAGTAACCTCAATGCCCAAACATATGAGAACCTCACTGAGAATCTAGAGTTACAGGTACTGGAGTTGCAGCTCCAGGAAGTGAAGCAGCATGCAAACACACTACAGGCACAGCTGAAGGCCCTGTCAGTCATAGAAAGAATGAAGCAGTCTGAAGAGCAGCACACCGCCCAGCAGCAGATCCATATGATTCAAAGCAAAGTTATGGAAGTCACTCAACAGCTCCAACTAGTACAAGATAATGCATGCCAATTGTTCACAGAGGTCGAGAGTCGAGGAGCGGAGCTAGAACAGGTTGTCACCACAGACAAATAGTGCCTAGAAGGGCCAGTGAATGACACAGTAATCTAAGAGTTCACCAAGTAAGAGGTTGTAGAACAACAGTAAGTTGAAGTAGCTCAAGCCAAGCTCAAGGTGTTTTAGGTAGAACTAGTTAGACCAGAGTGACTCGGGACGAGTCACGGGTGAGTGTTGGGGGCCTGTTGGCCCTTGACCAAGTTTTGGGAGATTCTTGGTCATGTTGACCTATTTTGGAATTTGACATCCTGTCGAAGGAGGAGCACAAGATGAAGCGGAGATCACGGGATCTTGACCCCTTTTTGGGTCCTTTTTGGGGTTTTGGGACTATGTAATGGGATTGGGATGTCGGCCCATGGGTTTACCCATGCTTAGGCCTATTTTGTAATATATAAATAGATGTCTAGGAAATGTAAGGAGAGGAATATATGTGATGTTAGGCCACTATTCATATGTGAATGTATGCTAAGTGAAAGTATAGTCTATAATTTCTTTGTGCATGACTGTAAGAGACTTGTAGAGCTAAGTGAAAGTGTTTGTAACAGACAGTGGAAGGCTTTGTGTTGTAACACAAGGAAGAAGGATCTAGCGAGTTGCGTAGATATTCTATCCTATGCGAAGAAGGGTTCGGAGGCTCTATGCATGTAACCTATTGAGAAGATAATAAATAAGAAGAGTTGGTGGATGTAGCCCCAGGGTGGGGGTGAACCATGTAAATACTGTGTTACTCTGCTCTATGTGATGTTCTGATGCGTTCATATGTTATTTGCTAAGTACTTTGAGATGATTAGATAAATCTTCTTATGCTTAGTGCTAATGACATGTGAGAATGTTAGATCTGATCTGTATGAATATGTTTAGTTCTTGATCTGATAGATCTGATCTATTTACCTATGCTAAGTGCTTAAATATATTAGATTAGTGTGAATGTTCTGAAGCTCTGTTTTATCAGTGAAGTAGATATTGATTGCATATTGAGGAACTGACGGTGCTAAGTTCTCTATTAAGTATCATAATCACATATCTATGTCCCATATAAGCTTGTAGACACCTAAGTCTCACAACCACAGCTACCTCTACCTCGGGTGAGACTTCTTCTGCTTTGCAGGTGTTGCCGAAAAGGTTGGTAGTTAGGGTTTTGTTGGTGTGTTGTTGTAGAGTTGAACCTTGGGTCTGCCCCTATGCCAACTGTGATACAAGAACCATTCTTATAATATGGAAATAATTCCTAGAAGAATAATTGTTCCAACAGATGTTGTAAGCCATGCCATGGGCTACAAGGACTATTCTCCTAATCCGAACATATGTCCTAGAAGAATGATTTTCCTGGACCCTTTTCCCTCTGGCCACTACTATGAACTTGGGGAGAATGTTTTTCATGTACCAATATCTCCACTTTGGTCACTATTGTGAACTCGAGGATATGGACCATTCTTTTAATCTGGACATATGTCCTAGATGAATAGTTTCCCATGGTACATCAACAATTTGTCAACCTCAACCATTCTCCATAGGGATAATGTTTGTCCTCCAGTAATCTTTCAACCTGGACCATCCTCCATAGGAAGGATTTATGTCCACCAACAATATATCCTTCCTGTATCATTCTCCACCCGGAGAATGTCTTTCCATCCACACACTAACTATCCATCTAGTTGGAAATCATATCCAACACTAGTGATAGTCTCCATGGAAATCGAAACAATTCCATCCAATAGAACACAATTGTGTCTATCCATAGTAGTACACAACTACTACCCAATGGTACAAAACCAATCCTAGTAGCACATCTCTATTAACCAGTGACACACATTCACTACCAGTGGATCACATCCACCACAGTAGCATACACCTATTGTCCAGAGAAATACAATCTCCACAACAATCATATAATTTGATATCAACAATATCATGATACAAAATGAGTCATCTGAGCCATTATTCCACTCACATATGTGATATCTAGAAGATCATCTGGCCTCATAAAGTAAAACATCATCCTTGGTCTATCTGGACTATCCTTCCCAAGCATAGAACCATAATTGTCCCTGATTTATGAGCCTGGACCATTCACCTAACTGGGCCATTCCTCCGACACTAATCATAGCGCAGCCTAGAGAGAATGAGTTTTCCCTAGGGAATGCATGTCCCTGATTGTTGAACCTTGAACATTCATGTAACACCCTAAGTTTTGAGCCCCATATTGAATAATGTATTTGTTAAATGTTGAGAGGCTAGAGTGCCCAAACATTTAAAAGGTGCCAGTGTGCCTAAGAAATGTAATGTTTTGATCATTATTAATAATAAATGCATCGTTGGTTGCTATATGGACAAGGACTAAAGTTATAGGGGCTATGATTCCATAAGAGAGGGGTCTTGAGGGGATAAGCATTTATTTCATTTTTTAATTACCCATTTTGTTTAATGGGGGAAATCGGTTACGTGAGCTTCTTAGGGGAAGGCCATGAGGTTCTTGATTCCCAAGAGTTACATAAACTCATTTGTGGTCTGTTATGGGGGGGGGTCATTCTCCCTATCACTCTTGTTCTCATTCCGGTTCTATTTTTGGTCATATCACTCATTCATTTGTTCATGCATGCACTCCATTGCTCTCTTTTACACCTTTCATGGAGATATCACTCCATTCAATTATATAACCCACTCATGTTTCCTCATCCGTGTCTTAGATAGGGAAAGGAAGATGAACTACTGAAGGGCACCCATGGTATTGTTGGTTATATATATTGTTAGTGTAATATAGCCATGATTTGAGGCTTGCATATCTGAGATGCTTTGGCCTGTGTCCAGCTTTTCTCACATTTATGAGTCCCGAGAGTCCCAGCATGGAGATTCTATACCAAATGCATTGGAGCAATGGAAGGAGAAGGACATCCTGAGGGATTGCATGGCAAAGAAGGGAGAGGGTCCATTCTCTTAGGTTGTACAGGATGGGTAGAAGAGATTTGGGTACTTGGATTGTTGTGGGTGTTGGGAAGCCTGTGATATATTGAGTGCTGACTGGTTTGGGAATCCAAGTAACACTTTAGAACTTTCCTTGTGGATTCATAGCCCTAGATTGGGGGTGACATTGTTGTTGAGACTTAGAACAACAATGTCTATGGTTGGGTGGAATGTCCTTGGTTTGCATCCAGTAGGTGCCTTCTTTTATAAAAGATAAGTTCTCTTTATTATGGTATTATTTACCTGTGTATGATTTATTTCATTGTGTATCTATTTATCGTTGAATTCAATATTTAGAATATGTGTGTTTGTTGGTTATTGTTTTTCATTCCGTTTGGTTCCTTTATTTTATGCATCTTTATTAATTTGAAAGGTATATGTAAGAGAAAGAAGTCTGAGAGTTGGCTTGAAGTAGCGTAGCCCAGCCTGTGGGTGGTTGGTTATGTTATAGATTGGTATCAAATCCCAGTTCCAACACTAATCCTAGATGGGTTATGTAAATTAAGATTGAAGAAAAAAATTCACTGAGAATTTAAGTTGCAGAATTCCAGAAGGCATTGAAAGCACACCTTAACTATGTTTGAAATCTCAGGAGGTGTAGCGGTTTGGGAAACCGTAATGGTCATAGGATCTATTTAGGAAGGGTTTGAATCCTTCACAATCGTCGGATCTGGGAAAGGATCACAGCAGTGAAACCCTCAAGTCCTTTGGAATTCATTGCGTCAATAAATTTTTAATTCCTTGTTGATAAGAAGGTAAAATCCCTGAAGTTCCAAAGTCTCAGAGTGAATCTACATCGTAGATCACTGGGAGTGGTACTTGACCATTTGATTTGGCCAAGGACACACCTGGGCCATTGGATGAAGCACAAATCAAAAGGTGAGGAATAGTGGGGAAGATCATATCCCAACCATCATACCTGCATGAAAATGAGTGTGAGTCATAGATCTCACATCGGTTCGAAGGTTCGACACTCTGGGAGAACAAGCCCTTAAGCTTCCAGGAAGAAAATCTCTTGAAGTCCCGAACTTCACAGTAAATTTGGACAGTTCATGTTCGGGGACACGTGTCTGCATATTAGCAAGTATTTGGGAATTTGACATTTGGAAGTTTGGGGGTTGGATGGTTTTTAGTAGTGAAATCCTCTGAAGCCCGAAGCCTCGAAGTCCCAAAGAGCTGGAGTGACGCGGCATGATGATGTCACCTAGAATGACGTATGTTGAGGACAAGATATTAATTGATCTTACTCAAGCATTTTCATACTTTACTTAGCTAAAGTAAAGTAGACAGGAATATCACCCTATGTTTATAGCCAACAACAATATATATTCTAACTCACAAGTATTAATTACAAGTTCTTAGGCTAGTCTTTTATCAACAAAAATCTTACTAGAAATTCATTTTTTATGTGTTTTTCTGAAAATATCAGCCCCTGAAATTAATGCATGAATAGAAGTAAATACACCAAGATCATAATCAATATAATGAGACATAAAGCAATCCATTATTTCATTCCAATTCACCAGAGAGTCATTGTCTTTACAAAACTTCACACAAAAATCTTGGACCAAAGTCAAACTTAAAAATCCCCGATGGAACATACAAAAGGACCTATGACAGAAAACCAAAACTGAACTCTAAAAGCTAGATCATCTTGCCATAGATTTTTTCCCACTCGACTTTGTACAATAGTCTTTATCATTCATGAAAGTTAATTCACAAATAGACAAGTCTACACAGACTATCAAAGATAGATCAACACCTCTGAAGAAAAAGTGTCTAAAAGATTTGATTCAGCCCTTAATATTGTTGTCTACAATAAGACCCTCTTATCACAAAAGATAATTAGGCTATGATGAATATATGAATGAATGAAAATTGAACTATATCAACATAAACTCAAAGAGAAAACCTTATCATGTTGTCTGCTTCTATCCTCCTCTTGTTCCTCCCCTTAGTTCAGCATTTAACAATTTAGAATTGGTTAGAGTAGTT